>OOFB01018636.1:8819-20310 GCA_900323305.1 Trachyrincus murrayi | reverse complement strand
GGGGGAGGGGGGGGGGGGGGGATGGGGGGGGGGGGGGAAGTACAGGACATCCCATGTAGCAACATTTGTCAGTTATGATTCATGCTATAAAACAATATAGATTCCAACACCGTTATTTTGGGACTCCGTCGGAACCCAATTTATTTGCAAATGTCCTTCAAAAATTCTCTGACAGATCATTTGTCAGTTTGAAAAAAAATAGCCTATGTGTTAGGATTTACACTTTAAAATTCTAACATTATAGCTTCCGACTATTTTCTTCCGGGAATAAAATAGCTGCGTAGCTGCGTTTCTGGAACGTCGTCGGGAAACACAGCTCAGTTGTTTTTGTCCTCCTGGACACGGCGGGCGCGTGTCGAAGACGAGGTGTCGATGACACGGCACGAGGACGCGAAGTACCGGTGCTTAGCCTTAACAGTACACAGGACAGGAAAAGATGGCGTGAGCGGGCCTTGCCTAGTTTGTCCTGGTCAGTTGTCACATGACACAGGGACTTGTAAACACAGCAGTAGGCAGACATGGTTTCTCAAGCCAATACATCCATTAACCCATATCCTGCAGCAAGTCCAACAGTCCTCTGGGAATGTCTTCCCCTCTCTCTCACTGTCTCTCTCTCTCTCTCCCTCGATGTCTTTCTATTGCGCTCTTATTGTCTCACTGTATCTCTCCTTCTTTCCACATACAAGCCCTTGTCTATGTCTATGATAAATAGCTTTCATGTCAACTCATTGTTCTTCCAGCATACCCGGGTTAACTTAAAACTAAACTCAAACACACGTACGTCTTATATACACACATAAACCTACACCGCTCACATATGAAAGTCTACGTAAGTTCTGTGATGCACCAGCGTGACATTGCAAAGCCATGATGTTGCATAACATGGCTACACGTGTTCTACGTTACACAGCCAATCATGCTGTTGTTCCTGTTGTATTCCACAGGCCCACACGTTGATCATCTCACTCTTCAGAGAGACCTCTGTAAGATGAGACAAAGGAGGAAAGGGAGTCGAGAATCCAATTCAAATTACCGAAGCATAATATGAGAACCAGGCATGCATGCAACCATTCAGTGCATATATGCATACAGTATGTATATATATATATATATATATATATATATTCAGTAGAGATCAGCTAATACCAATCAAAATATTGACCTGAGATTAGTGTGGAAAATGTAAATGATTCATATTTAATTACAGGTGTTGAGACCGATGAGACTGCAGCAGAGTTAACAGCAGGCTGTGTTGTAGTCATATAGTAACCTATATTTTCCGAGCGACTTCACGCGTGACACAGAGAGGAGGGAATAGTGTGAAAAGGGAGGGAGGGGGAGAGAGAGGGAGAGAGAGAGAGAGAGAGTGTTTAACGAGAGGATGATCATTGTTTGATAGTGTGCATAAGGTTGGTGGTGGTGGTGGTGATGGTGGTGGTGGTGCCTCTGCCAGTAAGATGAATGTGGCGGTATCACGGTTTTAAATATAAATCATTAACTCCCAACAGGCGGACATTTTAGTCGTCGACTCTTTGGCAAGCCAGATGGTGGTGTTCATGTCAGTCAAACATATAAAATAAAATACCCCCGGCCAAGAGTGGCCCTGAGATAGCTCTGTTGATGGGAACCAAGCCTTGAAAACCACTCACATTCTAACCCTGATTCACCCAAATTGATGACTGTCGCCAAACAGGGTTAACCCTGCCAAGAAATTCCCATGCTCTCCAAAATGTTTTATTTGTAATATTTTGGAAATATCCCCCCTCCAATCCGTCTATATCGGACGAAGCTCCAGTCAATGTCTCGGCCGTCTTAACGCAGAGGTCAGCCACAGTTTGCTATTTCAAATGCTTTTTTTTTTCCCCTTAATCGCTGACTCTCTCGTGGTTACTGCCGTCACGTGTCGTCGTGTTGTCTTACTGTGGGTACATTTCGTGTTTACAGTCTACGGGGGATTGGAAGTAAAGTGGATGTTTTCCTTCCTGTCTGCCGTCACCCGGGCTTTATTGCGGTCCCTCTGTTATGCAGTGCGCTGTCCCTCGCCCCGCGGCTCAAGGGCCACACACCGCAATAATTCACCCTGCGTCCGCTCAGACCTGACCTTTTATTACGCCGGGGCTCATTTACATTAGGATGGCTACCGCGCTACTTTATATATAGAAAGCAATGGCTATAGGCTCTCTATGTGCGCGGTCGTATCCCCCCCCACCCCTCCTGTACACGCACTAAGAAAAACAAACACACACCCCTCACCTTGTGCATCTGCCTCATGGAAAAGTACTGCCAGTCAGAATGCCAGCCCCGACGATACAGAAGGGGCCTGACGCATGTTAATAACACAATTTCCATATATGGTAAATGGAATTCCGAACTTTAATTTAAATGTGAAACTCATCGTGCGATTGGTTGTTGTCTGCTTTAGAACTCACATTTCAGAGCTGCACAGGCTGCTGAATTATAGGACGACTATAGTCGTTAGCGACAGGAAAAATGTGTGAACCTCATTAAGAGTTCATCGGCTTTTGGTGCCGAGGAAACCCAGACATATTCCATTATTCTGTTGGCCTTGGCATCCACACAGTCCACCCAAACTAAACTCTCTACACATCTGCAACTGATATGTTGTTGCTTTAGCGCTAGCAAGAATGCTGCCATCGAGAACCTGTGGAAAAATGTAGATTTTTGACTCCGAGTTGAAGTAGGCCTCCTGAAGTAGATTTTAACATTTTTAACATTTTTATGTTCTTAATGTCAACCAGATGACATTCAGAATATGGACAATGTTAAATAGAGTGTTATGTATAGAAATCATTAATATTCTCTGTATATAACTGTCTATGAAGAGTTTATATTACTGTACATTAAGCTGGTGTGTATTTGCAATGGACACAAGCCAACAAATGCTATTCGATTTTTTTGTAAAAGTTGTTCTTCCCAGTGCCCATCTGGACCTTACGTAGTACACCTTGCATGTTAAATGTCAGCAGGTTGCACCACTAGTGACACGGGCTGTAGCGTAAATGGCTTTATACTAGAATGCCATCTTGTGGCAGAATGGATGCTGCATTTGAATTCAAGCTTGTAATAATAATAATAATAATAATAAATAGTAATAATAAATAACGGTCAATAACGGTTATGGCAGTTGGTAGTATTGTAGGCTAGATATAATATGTGTATATTGTAGGAAGAAAACGTAAAAAAGTTAGTTTACTAGCCATACACTTTGTTTGTACATTACTTATATGTATTTAGTTATACTCATCCTAATCATCCTTATATTAATTTCCAGCTATTTACTATTTAGTTACTTTGCAGATGCTTTTATTCATCAAATCGATTAACCCAGGCAACATCCTAGCCACTATACTAAACTGCTACTAATTTAAATATTTGTATAATGTACATCTTTAATATCATACTTTGCACTCTTTAACTTTGTGTGCATTAATAGCTTAACAATATAACATAATGTAATAGTACTACGGTAATATTGTAATGTATAATAGCTATAGCGTAATATAATATAATGGTAAACCATCCCTGAGGGGTATCCTATATTAGGGCTTGTGGCAATATTCAGAAAAACAATACTAAATAAATGACGCAACTAATTGCCACGCATTAAGCTATTCTATAAAATGTAACGGCTCTCAAGTAAGGGGCAGATTTAATTTTTATCTCCTAGTTCTGCGTTCTGCTTCTTCTTCTTTTTTTTTTTTTACCAACGAAGCAGACAGAGAGAGGGAAAAAAAAGAAAAGAAAAAAACGATCCCTGGGGCTAATTTTCCACAGCATGCAGGTTGGATTTTCTCACCGAGCAAAGTTTCGACAGAGCCGCCTCCCCGCTGTCCTGTTTGTTTAGGTGTGCGCTGATTAGAACTTCGCACGCTGCGTATCTTAGCACACCGAGGGCCCGGAACGTGACATGTCTTTTACAGCGACCGGAGCCATAGACGCTTTTCTTTTTTTTTTCTCCTCGCCCCCTGCTCTTTTGGTGCTTCCGAGTTTAATAGCGTAGCTATTTGAGCACGTACTTTGCCACGCGGTGTTCATTAGCGCAGGTCGTAACGCAGAGTGTAAATGTGCTCCTTCCGGGTGCCCACGGTTTGCCCAGATGGACGGCCATTTCATGCCAACGCTGTACATTTTTACTGTCCCCCCATTCATTAGAGAAGGGCCATTTTAAAGGGGAAGAAGTTACAATGCCGACTGTCTATATAATATTTAAAAGGAGCTAAAGTGGAATATTGAATAACATGCAGCATCTGTTCTTCCGAGGGCCTCTTGTGTTATAAGAATAAAGCGTCACAATAGGTTTTAATGTGCTGGTCCTTAATGAGCTGGCATAGAGGGGAGCACTTTCAAGGGGCCGCATGTGAATTAGCGTTTATGGCCCGTGCCGGCAGTAACCATGGCTCTCCCCCTTGACCGTTGCTGACATTGTTTTTGTCGTATTTTTCTTTCCTAGGACTTGCCGAGGCCTTTCGCCCAAGGCCTGTATCAGTCACAGACAGACAACGCCCTGCTGACGGGGCCCCCTTGGTTTTAAGCAGCCCCCGCTTGTCTGGCGTCAAGCAGTGGAAATGCAGAACATAACGACAAAGGCCACAGAAGGGATAAACCTGACGTGTGGCATGTCCGGGAGCCACAAGTTCATCTTCACCATGGTGCCCGTGGTGTACGGCTTCAACTTCGTCATCGGCGTGGTGGGCAACGGCATGGTGGTGGCGGTCATCTACCGCTACATGAAGCTCAAGACGGTGGCCAACGTCTTCGTGCTCAACCTGGCCATCTCCGACCTCACCTTCCTGATCACCCTGCCCATGTGGGCCACCTTCGCGGCCACCGGCTACTACTGGCCCTTCGGCAGCTTCCTGTGCAAGGCCAGCGCCGGGCTGGTCATCTTCAACCTCTACACCAGCATCTTCTTCCTCACCGCCCTCAGCATCGACCGCTACCTGGCCATCGTGCACCCGGTGCGCTCGCGGCGCTACCGCACGGTGGCATATGCACGCATCAGTTGCGTGCTGGTGTGGATCGTCGCCTTCGTGCTCAGTGTGCCCACCATCCTGACGCGGGACGTGTACAACATCACCAACGAGACCACGGTGTGCGGCATCCTGCACCCGAAGGACACCATGAAGCAGAAGAACCTGCTGCTGGCCATCAGCCTGATGAAGAGCCTGCTGGGCTTCCTGGTGCCCTTTGTGATCATCATCACCTGCTACTGCCTGATTGGCCGGGCGCTGCTGAGTGCCAGGCACATCCAGAAGAGCACGCGTTCCCGTGACGACGAGGTGCTGCGCATGCTGGCCGCTGCCGTCCTGGCCTTCTTCCTGTGCTGGGCGCCGCACCAGGTGTTCCACTTCCTGCAGGTGCTGCACCAGCTGATGGTGCTGGTGGACTGCTCCATCCTGGATATCATCGACACGGCCATGCCCTTCACCATCTGCATCGCCTACTTCAACAGCTGCGTCAACCCCATCGTGTACGGCTTCGTGGGGAACAACTTCCGCAAGAACCTGCTGCGGCTCCTGTGCTGTGCCCAGCGCGGGATGCCCGGTGCCCACCCCAGCATTAGCTCCAAGATGAGCGCGCTGTCCTACCGCGCCAGCGAGGCTCTGAGCCTGACTACCAAGAGCAAGACCTCTTCAACAGACGGGAAGTGAGGACAGGACAGTTAGGACAGACTTTGCCTCCCTGCTCTGGTGGAATGTGATGCTTGTTAAGAAAACACCCCAACTGTATTACTAAAGCACTGAAACATAAGGAGAATGTAAGGCCACGGTGTTGCATGTCGTGCTCCTGTATATTCAATATGACGTTATTCCAGGAGACTTAATTAACCGTACGCAGTACTGATGTGGTCACAATCATTATTTATAGAAAGCAAAACGTGATAAGCTAACATGCCATCATACCAGTGAGAAATGTACTTAATTGTCCAGTAGTTCAAAATTAGCACTATAAAAATATATAGCAAGGTATATATACTGTATACTGCAAGGTTTCACCATCTCATTGTAGCTTAAGTGATGTAGTGAAGGTATACCCAATGCTATGTTCTTTGTGCCTTTAATGGTCAAATGTATGCAAGCATGGACATGAAAAACCACATACTCACTATAGCTTTGTGCTCCACCAAATTGTAAGCACAATACAATTGGGTGGAGTTGATATATGTTACTATGATGAGGGGATCTCTTTATGTGCTTTATGTTTATGTTCTGTGCTCCCGGTGGCAGTGTTTAGGTGTAGGTGTCCGTTGCATACTGAGATTTGACTTTGTGAAGGAAAATTACAATATACGTACTCGGTTGAATTCTGAGGTTGTTCCACTCCTGCTCTACTTTCTCGCCGAAAATGTCTGGGACTCTCTGCGCCTCGTGTGGAGGAGGCCAGGGTCAGCTTACCTTTTTGTCTTATCACCTGTGTGTCCCAAAACAACCTATATAGTGAAGCTTCTCGTTCTCCTGGTCTGCAGAATAAATCTTTTGTATACTCGTATTTAAAGATTACGATTCAAGAGCGGCGTTTTCACCGGAGTCGTCGAGTTCATCTCACTAATTAGCGCGTAGTGGACCTTTAACTTTCAATAGTCGTATGACGTATTACTGAAGTCCTGGAGGGATATACTGTATAACACAAGCACTCCAGGTAGGGTGTTTTGCTGTCGATATCTGTGGTGGTTGTACCTTTGTTGTATTTAAACATGTTCAATGTTGATGCTATAGTGTGGATCTTTTTTTAAATTTGATTGTACAGTTTGTGGATATATGAAAATATAAATAAAAGGTAAATGAATGCACAAGGCTCGGTCGTGAAGCGCTGGCTCAACATGAGAGCTACACAGCAACATCAATTCTGGGGGGGTTCCTAAATACGTGACCTTGGTGAAACATACTGGTTAATCATTGCGTTAGCATCTCTTCGACGCCACGCAATTCCTCAAAATAACACATGCAGGTGTGCAGGACGCCCCCGAGGAAAAACGCTGCATGCTGCCACATGGTTGACGGGGATTGGTGGACGGACGCAGGGCCGCGGGGTTATAAGAGCGGTCAGGATTTTGCCCCAGCTACAGCGATGAAGGTCTTACTGCTGTTTGGATTGGTGGCATTTGCCCTGGCTGAGGTCAAACGCTTCGAGGGGTAACTTTTTAATTGTTTATGGAGTCAGATCATTTCTAATTATGTATATTATACATAACCGATGATAATGCCAATACTACGTTAGGAAAAATCAATACAATTAATAAATATAGTCGAATAATAATGTGTGGCGTAGCAGTAAAAGCACATAAAGGAGTAATGTTTAGGGCCTAAAGCATTGCCGGTGCTTAAAATAAGACACCGGGCCGTGGCCGTCAATCCCAATTTTATTCAAATGTCAAATATGTGCGTAATATAAAGGCTCCTAAAAAATACATATCCTAGTGGTTCATATCAGTAGTGGTACTATATAGTATCCTGTTCAGCATTCTGCTCTTTTCTTTCTACCAGGGAGAAAGTACTGCGCCTGAAGCCTGTGATTGACGACCATGTGACCCTCATTAAGGAGCTGGCTGACAGCATCGAGGTACCGGCGTCTCTTCACACCAGGCCTTACCTTAGCGTGCTATTCTCACTCTGCACAGGGGACAAATTGGTTCGCTAAAGGTGATGTAGGCTAAATTGGATCCACTTTCTCAGGGCATCCGCACCATTTGATCACCGCTTGCACCGGTGGCCGTCAAATTCTGCGTCCACATTTTTCTTCGCTCATTTAGACATGATTCGTATCTGGGCCTTAAAAGTATACCTGAATCGTCCAATAAAAGGTCTTACCTGCTTTTGACTCGTTTTTTCTGAGCGGCAGGTTTGTGTTCAAGTGTTGGCCTGTGGCGCCCCCTGCAGGTGGACTTCTGGAGCCCCGACAGTGCTGAGTTGGTGACCATCGACATTGATGTGGACATACACGTGCCTGCCGCCTACCTGGAGCTGGTCAGCACCATGCTGCAGCAGAGCGATATGGAGACAGAGTAAGGGCGTTGGAACAACATTCATAACTCAAAGAAATTATGACTTTTACATCCCCTCTCCTTTTGCTCCACACAAAATGAAGGAATCATCATAACATCGCTTTGCTTGTAAATGCATTTGCGCCGTATAGATGAGCGTTGAATAAATCAGGGGTTGGCTTCTGTACAAATTCGAGAAAGCAATAGATTCCGCATTGTCACTCTAGAGTGATTTAGAGAGATAAATATCAGTAAGTAAATGCCGTGCTGGATGTGCATCAGGTGGTAATCTGGAATAGACTCACAAAACTTTTATCCGAAGCAACGCAGGCTGCAATTCATTCAGACACATGCCATTGAGCAGCAGATCGGAGTTAGGCATCTTGCTCAAGGACACCACAGTACAGGTAGACTGTGGACATTGGGGATGGAACTCACTATGGTGCCGTGTTGTCCTCAGGGTGCTGATCGAGGACCTCCAGTCCAGCATCGACGCCCAGACGGGCCCCACTCCCAGGACCCACAGCTACACCAAGTACAACAGCTGGGACAAAGTAAGAGATGGACAGATCACACCATCGATCTGCATTGACATATTTCTACGACTCATATTGTGTATACAGATATATTTTTTGGCAGTTTTTTTGCATATTCAACATTATTTTGTATCGTTTATTCTTATTATTGTCCTGTACTTCTACTGTGACGCCTGAATTTCCTGGGATTAATAAAGTACTTATTTTATCGCTTATCTAAGATGAGATAGTTGTGAGACATTTAGCTCACAGCACCGTTTTAGTTTCTCCTTGTCCTTCTGACATCTGATGTGATAATCGGATGCAATTTGATTGCTGCGGTCTCCATTTTAGGTCCAGTCTTGGATTGAAGCCATCTCCACCTCCAACCCTCAGCTGATCAGCAAGCAGGTGATCGGCAGCACCTACGAGGGACGCCCCATGACTGTCCTCAAGGTGTGTTTTCATATGGATATGAGGTGGATATGACAGGGATATTTACTTCAGCCACTGGGGTGGGGGTTTGAGGGATACAACTCTAACTATGGAGGCCTTTCCCATGAGACAATTCCCATGATGCATTGCTTTCGCCAAGATCCTCACCTTGGCGTTAACTACATCAAACCCATAACAAAAACTGAAATGCAACCACCCTTAATAGATCACCTAACTTTAACTTTTTCATAACATTTCTAATGCATCATGGAAAATAACCAGCGGTTATCAACAGTCTGTCTGAGTCTGTTTGAACCCACTAGCAAACTGATTAACCTAAACCTCCCACGTCTCCTGGAACAGCTCGGCAAGAAGTCCAGTTCCGCCAAGCCTGCCATCTTCATGGACTGTGGCATCCACGCCAGAGAGTGGATCTCTCCTGCTTTCTGCCAGTGGTTTGTGAAGGAGGTAGGACGAACACAACAGCACAAGTCAGAACTCATGCCCTCTCTCTGCCCATACTATAACACATCCAGGAAGTTGACGTGACTGCATACATTAAACATATGAGACAGGGCAATCTACAACCGAATGAAGACGAATGTGCAAACAACAAATACCAATGCACTACCAATGCAGCAGTGATGAGTTATATAGGCAGGAGGGTGTTTTACGGACGTCTACCAGCGTTTGGTGTTCGACTCAACCCCGCTAAAAGACCGTCCGCCTTTCGTTAGTGGTCTCGTCGTTGTTGGGGATGATCACCCAATACTGCACACTTCAACGGTCAGGGAAAACGTTGCGGCTAAGAACTTCGTGGGACTTCCCTCCTCCCTAAAACCACTTCCGATCTTTATCTTTCCCAGGCCCTGTCCACCTACGGCAGTGACTCCCAGATGACCAGCCTGCTCAACCAGATGGACGTGTACGTCCTGCCCGTCTTCAACATCGACGGTTACGACTACACCCACAAGAGTGTAAGTTCAACAAGTCTAAAAATACCTCTTCAATCTAACTGACTCCTGACTCCCACTCCATGTGTTCTGTTGACTTCACATACATGGAGTTACATGAGAGTAAAGTTGAGCCTTTTGGGACCTTGTAGAACAGGATGTGGAGGAAGACCCGTTCCAGGAACTCTGGGACCAGCTGCGTCGGAACGGACCCCAACAGGAACTGGAACGCAGGCTGGTGCAGTAAGTCTGCCCTCTGTGAGAGGTTACATATGTCTTGAAGCCAATGTCCAAGCTAATCTTGAAGTTGGTTTGTTTGGTTATTTTAAGATGTGGGGAGTGCAGTCTCACGATTTGTCTCACACTACTTGGATAGAGAAACAGCATTGCATGTGTGTTGAAAAATCGTTTTAGAGTCTGGAGGCCAAGTTTTACGACACAAATCCCACAAAATCCTTCATGAACAAAATGTTTCCAATGGTAATGGAAACCATCAGGTTTTCTTCTCTCATTGTTTCAGATCGTTAGTATTTTTCCTCCTCCACATTTACATCGCCGTTTAATCGATTCCTCCCCATAGTAACCGGAGCCTCCAGGAACCCCTGCAGTGAAACCTTCTGTGGCTCCAGGGCCGAGTCTGAGGTCGAGGTCAAGAACGTCGCCGACTTCATCCGCAGGAACAAGTCGGCCATCAAGTCCTACCTGACCATCCACTCCTACTCCCAGCTTGTGCTCTTCCCTTACTCCTACACCTACAATCTGGCCGCACACCACAGTGAGCTGGTCAGTCACCGTCTCCTTATAAATTACTTATTGATACGAGCAGCAATGTGTCCAAATCACATTCACTCACAGCCTAGGAACCACAAGGATAACGCCGTGCAACATGGCACCCACACTAACAATGCTTGATTATTTCTGATATATTTCAGTTTACTTATCAGCGTCATTATGCACATTGTACATCCTCCCATTTGATCTGCTAAGAGCGTATTGTGATCATACCCAAAAATCTGCATTTACATAAATAACGCATGAGTTGCATGTATAGATATATGTATTTACAGGATGCATTCCCGGTAAATCATCCTTGTCTTTAAATGTGCGTGTGAATGTGCTTCCTCTTGTGCAAGACCGCCTGCTGCTCCCATTATCACGTCATCTCTGGGCCGTGCCACTGCAAATCATTTACTTCCTGCCTCCTGATCATGTGACACCCCCCCCCCCCCCATATAGGGGGCTCTCTTACCGCTCCATGGGGTGTCCAAGGACCGTGCTTAACACTCACACCTCCGCTCCAACTAACACACCGACTGCTACTGATCACCTCTCTCTCTCTCTCGCTCCTTCTCTCCCTCTCTCTCTCTCTCTCTCTCTCTCACCTTCTCTCCCTCTGTCTCTCTGTCTCTCTCTTTCTTAGTTTCTCTCTCTCTTGGTCTCTCCCTCTCTCTTTCTCTCTCTTTCCCTCGTCAGTTTCACTATTTCACACACATAGTACAGTCACATACACACACATACACACAAACCTTGCACACATGTACCTCACAACAAAGCACGAAAACACCAACATCCAAGCGGTGAGACAG
>OOFB01018631.1:0-10853 GCA_900323305.1 Trachyrincus murrayi | reverse complement strand
CCCTCCCTCGTACTTTAATTCCCATAAAATGACGTCTCCGTATAAACAAGCAATGAGGTGCCTGGGCTCCAGGGCAGCTTCTTTCACCATGCTTTATAAAGGATGACAAAGCAGAGGGGACGCGGGCTAATGAGAAATGGGCTATGTGTGTGTGTGTCTGTGTGTGTGTGTGTGTGTTTGCATATAGAAGACATTTCCTGTCAGTTTGTTTCCTCTCACCGAGCCTCCAGGATGAGTTACCGTGGAAACGGTTGATGATGACCAACCAGACACATTATGGTATATTGTTTGATCAACACAATTCATAGATTGTTTTAAACATCAAAGGTTCATTCATTTACATGGTAGAGAAGATATTCATATGCACATCAAAAACCATCCAGATAGATTCGTAGCATTGTCTTTGATAAAATGGACTTTGTAAAGTCCGGAATCTACTTTTCTCTACTGATTAATTTTACATGCCGTCACTGTGGTGGGACAATAGGAGGGCGAAGATTACAGGGGGCACAGCACACCGCCGCCATCTTGTCGAGTGAAGTGAGTCCATCTGGGGTTCGGTAACACAGCGATATGGGTGTGGTTCCTTGCAAAATGGTGTACTTATTCCTTGCATGGCCTATTGCTCTCTCTACGTGGATGCGTACTGCTGCCAGGCCCCTTGGTGATTCAACTTCAGCTGGGTGAAGCTGCTGTTTTCCTTTGGTAAAAGCTGGTATCTTGAGTCCCAAAGAGTCTGCTACATTAAACCCCCTGTCAGCAAGAACAACATCTCCAAAATCCACTGTGCTCAGTCACACGCTTATCACTTGTCCTTGTACCCCAACCTTTGGACACAAAGCCGACGACCCCTTGTGGAGTTATGGAGATGAGATATTCAACTGTATTACGATGTTTGTATTGTGAATAGGTTTTCGTGCTCTTGCTCTCATGTCCTTTGGTCATTCGAATTAATATTTCAAAGCAATCTATAATACAGGTACAGTTCTCAAAGTAACACGTTACTTAGGATCTGCTCTCTGCTAGGCCACCTTATGGTAGCACAACGCCTGATCTGTGTGTTGTTGAAAACCCCACTAGCTGTTGATGTTGACACATGAAACAACTGAGCTAAAAAGAAAAGTGGTAAGTTCATTCTCAGGCATATTAATGTTAATAAAAACTTCTGGTGACAAACAGGACTTAAGCTTTAAGAATGATGAGATGAAAGAGAACACAACAATTAGTTTACCATAAGGCAGGCCACTTAACTAATGTACTTTCTCACTGTTCTCCTCATTCTCCTCTGTCCATCTCCAATCTGTCCTCTCCTCTGTCCATCTCCAATCTGTCCTCTCCTCTGTCCATCTCCAATCTGTCCTCTCCTCTGTCCATCTCCAATCCATCCTCTCCTCTGTCCATCTCCAATCCATCCTCTCCTCTGTCCATCTCCAATCCCTCTTCTCCTGTATCCTCAGTCTCTCCTCTGTCCATCCATGCTAACTGCTCTTTTTATTTTCAGTGCCTGGGTCTGTTCAAATGTGGTGAATCATCTTCCTCTTGTCAGGTGAACTGAGATATGAAAATATAGTTGGCGCAAAGTCTGGGCTTAGAGGGTTCTGGCTTTCTGCACCTGGTTCCTCGTTCCAAGGGTTCCATTAATACATATCTGATAGAATATAGTGAGAGCTGTTGGCTGTAGACTGGGCAAGGTTAGCTAACATTAGCTCGCTACATTATATTCCGTTGGGACAAAATGTGCACTGCACAGATGACTGCTTTCGGTCGGTGTCCACTCTGCCCTCTTAATTGCTGCAACCCATTTCTGACGTCTGTTTCCTTCTTTAGGTCTATAGAATGAAATATTCAGGTCTCCTTTTTTCGTTCTCACATCCCACTGCACAGCATATAGAAGGCACGTTCAAGTTTGAGAGTGGGCTTGAACCTGGAACCCAATATGACGTTGGCCAATATGGCCGACAGTAAACAAACGCTTGACGCGGATGTGACGTCAGCTGCAAGGCATCTATAGAGCTATCGTTTGGTCAATATTTCTACACAATCAGCGAATTACAAAGTACCTAACTAAAATGCAATGTTTCAAAATACCCCCAATGGATATTAGCTACCACCACAAATAGAATCTAATTACAAATAGAAACGAATTCTGTGGGAAACTGTGCCTAGCCCTGTTCCTGACCTGCCTAGCCCTGTTCCTTACCTTCCTAGCCCTGTTCCTGGCCTGCCTAGCCCTGTTCCTTACCTTCCTAGCCCTGTTCCCGAGCCTGACCTGCCCAGCCCTGTTCCTGAAATTCCTAGCCCTGTTCCAGAGCCTGAGCTGGCTAGTCCTGTTACTGACATGCCTATCCCTGTTTCTGACTTTTCTAGCCCTGTTCCTGTGTTCCCGTGCCTGAGCTGGCTAGCCCTGTTCCTGACCTGCCTAGCCCTGTTCCTGACCTTCCTCACCCTGTTCCTGACCTGCCTAACCCTGTTCCTGACCTGCCTCGCCCTGTTCCTGACCTGCTTAGCCCTGTTCCTGACCTGCTTAGCCCTGTTCCTGACCTGCCTCGCCCTGTTCCTGACCTGCTTAGCCCTGTTCCTGAAATTCCTAGCCCTGTTCCTGAAATTCCTAGCCCTGTTCCTGATATTCCTAGGGCTGTTCCCAAGCCTGAGCTGTCTAGCCCTGTTCCTGACCTGCCTATCCCTGTTCCTGAGCTGGCTAGCCTCGAGCCTGAGGTGCCTAACCCTGACTCTGATCTCTGCATTTGGGTTCACCTCCCTGCTCAAGCCATGACAATTGACTACTCAATCTCTAGTCTGTGAGGTATTCTGTCAGATTTGAAGATGGGGTTTGATCATCATATCACCTACCAATTAGCAAGACTTGAAAACAACAGCATTCTCAGCAGTTCTGAAGCAAATATTTCATATTTAAATGATTTATCCCTGTTCTTAAAGCCCCATAATGTATTACACTCAATATTGTAAATTATAATTATATTGTTTTTGACATGAAACGACTCATGGCAGTCCATGAGATACGCTGTGAGTGTGTGGGATGAACACAGGGCGGAAATGAATGTGTTGACTTAGTTTTAATCTTCTCTTCCAATACTGCATGACACACCCTTATAGCTATAGCCACCTTTGACGGATTCTAGAAACTTTTCCTGGCGAAAAGCCTACAATAATTATAAATTATGACTTAAAACATTTTAGTGATGGTCTCTTTGCTGCTAAAAATTGTCCTTAGGCACAGTAAAAAAATAAAACTCAGAACAAAGGCCCTGCCACAGTCTCTTTAATTCCCAAATTGGAGAATGTGCTCAACGGGATTAGAAACATCACTTTATATTGATTATCCCAAAGGTGACTGAAGGTGGTGGTACAAGCTAAATAAAACCTTGTGGCAGATCATCAAAATAAAAATATTTTATGAGCACATTATGTAGTTTCTGAACAGTAGAACAGTGCATGACTAAAATAAATAATGAATTAGTCACGCAATAAAAATTCAGCTTTCACTTTCTATTCATAAAATGCAATGACAATCAAATAAATACAACAGCAGTGTTTTAGATGACTATGATTGAGACTGTTGGGTTATTGTTTACTTCGAAAGAAACTGACCTATCACTTAAGCTTCAAAGACACCTACTCCACCTCTCCCCCAGAGAGACATGCAGAGAGTTGGTTATGACTCTTATGAAATCTTCTGGGTCAGAGGTTAACATTGCACAGACCAACATGGGTGCATACTATGCTGTCAATTACTGACAAACCTAGAAAATGCGCTCACAAGTAACAACCTGGATATTGTAGATGGGGAGGGGGGGGTGCAGGATAGTGTAGTAGCTACGGTGTTCAACTCACAGTTGGAAGGTTGTGGAGATTGTTTCCCCAATGTCATTCTTAAGCAAAATGCCTCACCCCTAGCTGCTCTTTAATGACCTGTTACCGAATTCACTGTAAGTGGCTTTGGTTGAAAGCATCTGCTCAATGACAAAATAGTAAGAGACTGCAGCGTGTCGGTGGTCTCTCCTAGCCACAGAGCTATAGCTAGCATCAAGGTTTCCACATGACCCAGAGACTCATCACGGTCACTTTGTCTACGTGCAAACTACGTGCATGCACATGGTAGTTCAACACGCTTAATAGCCATGAAAAAATGATAATTCGTTCAGCCACGGAGTTCATGCGTGTCGTTTGGTCGTTGTTTCACATTAAGAAGAGAAGAAGAAAAGATGCAAATGGATGGGAAGGACAGAACAGAACAAAAGAAGAATCTGAAAGGTCACCTGAGGTCAACAGTAGCGCTCATCACAAGTGAAGAGAGAGAGGAGAGGGGTGAGGAAAAAAAGGGATAATTTTAATAGAAGTGCAGAGAGAGAGACTTGAAGTTATAACCATTGCGTGTGTGTGTGAGGGAGAGGGGGAGAGAGTGCAGCGAGAGAGATAGTGTAGAGAGAGAGGGAGAGAGTGCAGAGAGAGAGAGACTTGAAGTTATAACCGTTGTGAGTATAAGAGAGAGAGAGAGTGAGGGAGAGAGAGAAAGAAAGAGAGAAGAGGTAGAGAGGGAGAATTGAATTGTGTGTCGGTGTCCATTCCTTGTAAATGTGAGAAAGCGTGAGAATTCAACCGTTGGAGAGCTGTTAAGCTGTCAGAGCTGATCAATTGACTTCAATAACACAGGCTACATGTGCACACACACACGCACGCACGCACGCACGCGCGCGCACACACACACACACACACACACACACACACACACACGCTTGAAAACACGTACAAGTGCACTATATTCACATGCATACTGTGCTCCCTGGAACGGTTCAAGAAACTTTAGTCTTGAAGTTGAATCCAATAACCCACTTTTGCCAGAAATATTGTAGGACTACGTGCGTGTCGGAGGAAAAGGTGGATGGTGAATGCTGCTGAAAATGTAAGGTGGATTTGAGTATGTAAAGTAAAACAACACATATTCATTTGTCATAGCTTTTTAACTATCCTTACAGACAAAATCAGCTAAGTGCTAGAAAACAGAAGCCAACCCAGACGAAAAATTGTATACTTCAAAATGTATTTAATGTATACTTTTACTTTTTGTACTTAGAGTATGCTGAAGATATACTTATAAAAAACTATACTTCAAAATAGTTGTCATTAAGTGTACATATGTATACTAAAATTAAGTATTATAATTTTGCTCAGCTTGTAGTGGTATTTAAGTATACTGACAATAAAGAACACATAAGTTTATTGTAAGCAGTATTTAAGTGTACTTTAGAAAAGTGTACTATTTTCAGGTCATAGATAGCACACAATTAGTGAGACTTATTGAAGTGTACTTTAATTTTACTTAATTAAAATAGCATTTAAGTATACTTACAAAAAGTGCACTTTAATCTCAGTACTTTTTAAGTTATACTCTAGTGTACCAAAAGAAGTATACTAAATCTAAAACATTTATAGTAGATTTTTAGTGATCTTGTGAAAAGTATATTTTTGTCCCCATCCTAGATAATACACTATTAGTATGCTTTACTAAAGTGTACTTTTATTTCACTTCATTAAAATTGAATTTAAGTATACTTACAAAAAAAAACGTATTATTTTGCTTTACTATAAGTATGTATAAGTATATTTTAGTTGTACTGCAGTGTACCTCAAAATAACATACTAAATCAGAAGTATTTTCAGTTGTCTCTTGACTTGAAGTATATTTACAGCCAGTGTTTTGTGACACTTGGACAATGTTTTCCAGTCATTATACTGGCTGTTCTATAATCAGCTGTTAATTGAGTCTTCTGTAACCCCGGTCATGTAAACCAGTTAATAGAAAAAAACTCGGCAAATAGGCATATAATAGCATAGTTATACAATAGGGTACATTAACGAACCATTAATTAACATTAGTTAATGCAGTAATAAGCATTATTATGTAGCATTAGTATAGGTTATGTCAGGGGTAGTGGGTTAGGGTTAGGGTTAACATGAACACCATTACCTTAGTTAACATGAACAAGCCACCAGGTGTGCTAACTAATTAGCAGTTAGGCTAGTTAGCATGCCACTTTGCACTCATTCCCATACCAAATGTAGCCGACAAGCTAAGGTTGAACTAATGTTTATGCTATTTCACATGATACATAGCATTGTAAACGGTACACAAGTACAAAAGAGTTTTTCTTTGAGCTACTGAACCATTAAGCTATCGAGCTCCACCCTCACAGGCAAGGGAAAGCAAGGCGAAGGAGCAACTGTACCCAAAAAAGGTTGCGGCAATTGCAAGTAGGTAGATATTGTGTATTCATCTCCTATTGAATGAATTGAATTGTACTATTTAGAAAAGGTTTAAGTCCCACGCTTCCTGTTTTCACAGATGCGGTCAAAGAAACCAGAGCACAGTTGAGTGAGATTCGCCACCTCCTGCGTCGTAAATGCAACAACGAAGGCTACAGCCACAATTTAAAGCATCAAAATGGAATGGTTTTATTATTGAAGATTTGTTTTTCATTAATCAGTGTTAGAATAAAGTTGTATTTTTTTCTTTAAAGTATATTTGGAATGGAGCACCATAACACTTGGTGGACAGGAAGTTGTTTAATAGTACATGTAAAGTGTAATGGGGATAACTAGAGATAACTATTAAGGGAACTAATACATTTTAAAGTTGGTTCCAAATACACTGGCAGCATAATCAAAGTATACTTATAATATATATAATATCTTTAAAGTATGTTTCAAATACACTAGTAAAATAAATAAATTGTACTTCAAGTACAATATCAGACTAGCTGCAATACCTTTAAAGTTTGTTTCAAATACACTGGTGACATAAACAAAGGGTACTAAGTGTTTTTTTAAAATGCCAACAAAGCAGACAATTCTTTGCATTAAAAAAGAAAAGAAAAAAAAGGTATTTTGGAGTGCACGACTACTTTGGCAGTAGTGAATAGATTCAGGGACAGCCAAAGAAGGATAACATTAGTTTTTTTAAACTTTCCCTTTTCTAAGTGAATCTAAGTGCTGATGAATAGCACTTGCCCGGTCGACTTCAATTAGATGCGAGAAGACGTTGCGTTGAGTGTTTGTCGAGCTTCGCAACAAACCTCCAAAATAAGGGAACTTTGGAGCTTTGGTGGCTCTGCCGCAGAGACGGACGCAGCTGAAAGGAAAAGCTCTTTAAGATGAATCATCTATCAAGATATCTAATAGTCTGTCCTGTCGCTTTTGGTTGCCATCAAAGATCAATGGATGCACTTAAGAGGTTTTTCTAAAATTCCGGGAATATTCAAAGGTGGAAACTTTTCATTAGAATTAAGGGGAATTCATGGGCACAAACATTGTTGTTAGACATTTTTTGGTACAAGATGGATTTACCTTGCCGTGTGCACATATCATTTCTATATATAGCATATATATATATATATATATATATATATATAGAAAGAATATGCTGCACATGTAACAGAAGAAAGGACAGGGGGGTTCAATAAGTCTCCTGAATGTCCATTATGTGGCTTGCTGTCCTCTGAAAATGTTATGGAAGAAAGTACTGATCAGGGTCAACGTAGAACTGAATTCCATATAATTGCGTTATTTTAACTGATATAACGATACAAAAAAGACATGATACAAGATCTAGAATTCCACTGTGTGTGTTATTTCCCCCAACATAAAAGTTCCCTGAACAGATTGGTCCAAATTCCTTACACCCGTGTACAATTTCTGGAAATTTCCGGAACATTCTGTCCCTTGGAAGATGTTGTATTCAATCTATTCAACCTATTAAACTCATACAGGTCATATAGGTCGGATTACTTGTATTCATGTGACAAAAAAAATAGTACACTTGGAAGTGGACCCTCCAATTGTTGGTCCAAACTAAATTGTGATTGCTGTGATTACTTGCATCAGATATAATGAGATATAAAGTTATACCTTTTAAATCTGAATCTGTGGGCCAATCATTAGCAAATATTGTACCAATGGCGAGTGGTCCATACAAGCTGTGAATGCGACGCATGCCCAGGCGTTTTGTAAGATGACAGAATTTTTCGTGAAAATCATTTTCAATGTTTATTTTTTAATTAACAAACATTATTTGTGTTAAAAGATTACATTTGTTGTTTTTCCTCCAATTTATTTAATTTTCGAACGACAACAATGACTACAGTTGTGCTGCTGGGTTTAGATCTCTACGTGAGTCTACGCCGGAATGCTGTGTGAATGCTGACCGGTGTTCAGCATAACTCACGCATGCGCTCTATGGCCTCGCTCACACTGCAAGCAGAAGTGGCCCAAATCTCATTTTTTTGCTCATATGTGACTCAGTTCAGATTTATTCATAACAGTGTGAACAGCGCAAATCACATGGAATCTGATCTTTTCAAGTCTGATTTGGGCCACTTTCATATGTGGTCCCAAATCAGATACAGGTCTGAACAGTCATGGGAATTCATGCGACTTTTACGTCACTCTAGACCGACATTCGCCACAATTCTGCGCTGGCGGGAGTCACTCGGTGAATACAAACATGGAAGACAGCTGCGATGGAGGTTGCCAGTGGAGGGATGAAATCTGTTTCAGTGAAGCCATTCACATCACAATCCCAATCCCACAATCTGACGGATGGTTACTGCCATATGTATGACGATTAATTAAAAGTTTTGTTTATGAATATGAATATGGTGATACTAATCATGCGTTCATATACGTTATGGCTTACCTGTTTTCTCTACAGAGTGAAAACAAGCAATATATTGTTTGAGAAGGGTCATAGTTAAGTGTAGTTTGTACATACAATTGGCGAGAATTAATTACATTTCACTCAGGTACTTGTAGTGTTACTAGATTCATTAAACACGCTAAGTGGTCGCACTGGGATAATTTGTTGTGCGGATACAGATGTGAGAACGTGCTGCGATCTGTCGTTCACCACGTGAGAAGAGTTCTGCCTGTGTGTAGTTGTATGAGTTCTTGGTGCAAGTGTACAGTTTGCAGCAAACATAAGGGATTCAAAGGGGGAGATTCTGGCCCTCTCTTCGCTCACAGTCCACTGGAGGGAGTAACGACACATTAGCTGTGGAGTCCGGGGACACACTTTAAGGAAAAGGTGTGTGTGTGTGTGTGTGTCTGTGTGTTATTCATGCTGCAGTCGATTCCTGCATCCATCCATCACGCTAGTAAATGACTAGTCACTGTGTGTGTGTGTGTGTGTGTGTGTGTGTGTGTGTGTGCCACACACACACTTCCCCTCATCCTGCTACACTGCCTTTTAAACCTACTTACAGACCTGCTGCTGTGTAGCGTCTTTGGTCAACGTCCACAACAGCATTGCAGATGATGAACACAACAAATACCAGCTTGCACCAACAAACACAGAAGCCACAACTCCACTAAACTAAAGCCCCCAACTGAAGTCGGCCATATTGCCGTACAGTGTGAAACAGGCTTGTTCTTCCATTTATTACTAGATGAGCGTTTCGTACGAGTGCACAACTTAATTACCAGTCCCAACCATTGGAGCTATAGCCGGCTGTATGCTAGCTAGCATTTTGACACAGTAAGCTCTTGTAAGTAAGTAGCTTGTATAATTGCAGTTGGATGGGAGGGAAGGGGGGGGGGTTAATGAAATGAATGGCAGAAAGACAGAGAGTTTGACCTGGCCGTTTCCAACCCCTTCCCATTTAACATTCTACCAAGGGACAGATGCTAGATTATACAAACAGAAGGATCGTGTATGCACCACACACTCACACTCACACACGTGTACTCCTGCAGTGGGAGAGACAGAACAAAGCCCACTAAATGACAATGATGATAGGATAGACAATTCATCATTAGACCCATAAGGGCTTCTTTTGTTTTGAAATTACAGCTCACCGGCGAAACTGCCAAGTACGACCGCTAGCCTCTAATTACGACGCACACTGACAGAACCGTTTGGCTTGACGCTTTGGCATACCGCACTGAGCATCTGTAGTGCGATTACAACCAGGACAAATATGGCTTTCACATCTGTACTCACAGCAAGAGTGAGATCAACACTAAATCCGCAATGCGTGTCTTGCTGTTAGGGAATGATTTATTGTCAAGGAAAGACTTCAACAAGCCACTGGTTTACTGGCAGCCAGAAGGTTGCGGATTCCGTCCAGGTTCCTGCTAGCGTCGTGTCGAGGTGTCCCTGAGCAAGACACCTAAGCATCCTAACTGCTCCCAACATGCTGGCTGTACTAACTGTACTATGCACTTGACAACCACTAACACGTTGGAAGAATTAAAAAAATGAACAAAAATACGTCAAAATCTCTTGTTCTTGTTCCTATGGCTGTCCTGCACTCACTCCACTTTCTTTATGAACTTGGTTGTGTAGCGCACTTAGAATTCTTGATTGCATGCCTTTGATTGTTCCCAGCCTCACTTACTTCACCCAGCACTAATAGCCTGAACATATTCTACTTAGACTTCTTCCATGTAGCATAATAATCTAATATCAAATGTTACATTTGCCCACAGTCAACAACCCCAATTCCCCCGATATAGTCAGTCGTTCCCAAGTGTTCACTGAATCACATTGATGATCCACGTTCAGGAGCAGTCTGGGGGAGTGAGCACGCCCACCTGGCACGGTGCTGCAGGGGCGCCGCAGGCCAAACCGGAGAGGTTCATGATCCATTTTTTGCAGAAGGAGAAAGAAGAGGAAGAAAGGGCAGGACCGCACAGCATGGCTGTACAGGGGGGAAAAAAAGATGGCAGCTGTCGGGGACAAAGCTACTGCCGGGGGGCCGGCAACCCGTAAGGTTTTTAAGGGTCTCTGACATACTCTGATGTTGGAAATGTTAATAACTATGTTGATGTCGAGAGAGGCG
>OOFB01018628.1:0-26785 GCA_900323305.1 Trachyrincus murrayi | reverse complement strand
TCCCACCGCTCTCCTTGAGTGTGTGGTGGTGGCTGGTTTATCCTGTGTGCCTTGATTACTCTCATGCACCACAGGTGTGCAGCCTCACCCGGCCCCAGAGTCGAATCAGTCACACACACACACTCACTCACTCTCCACAGGATGTTTGTATTGATTCAGGGTCTCGAGTGGTAGTATCACTTCTAGATGACTGTGGTATCCTCTTCAGCCTCACCACAGGCTATAATTACCCTGAATACATCCTGGATAATCTTCTTACATAACAGACTGTGAAGGATCAGGCACTGTTAGCCAACACGATGCTACACGCTAAGTGAAAACACACAGACATGTTGATGAATTCTGTCACAGTTAATTACTTTAGATGTCATTATAACAGCTTTTCTTCTGAGTAGCACCCACCCAGCTAGCGCCTCTAAGCGCTATCTGCGCTATAGTATCTATGATACTGGTTACTTATTTGTAAAATAAGTAAATAACAGTAAAATACAATAAAATTGTATTTTTTTAACTCTACGATGAGTTAATTAGGACAAGTGTGTGCTTCTGGAGGTGGCGCCCTCCGCTGGACTAAACAGAGTATAACACCATGACAACACACCAATTCTTCTTGCTCGCAGGACTACTTGGCCCACATTATTGACCATGCCGACCTGTCGGTGGGCCCAGAGCTGGTCTGTGCTCTGTTTGGGAACATCGAAGACATCTACGAGTTCAACAGGTCAGTCCACTCTTCTGAGAAGGAATTTATTCAATACAACTTC
Source organism: Trachyrincus murrayi (assembly GCA_900323305.1). Lineage (NCBI taxonomy): Eukaryota > Metazoa > Chordata > Actinopteri > Gadiformes > Macrouridae > Trachyrincus > Trachyrincus murrayi. Next base: position 26,021 of record OOFB01018628.1, on the reverse strand, counting down.
ACTAGTCTCTGCCGGTCTGGACCAACAAGTTGTGGGTCTCTATCTGGGTCTGGGTCTGTTGCTGTGCACCTGTAAAACCTGCCAGTTGAATTACATTATTTTCATTTAAATGTGAGTCCATAATGAACATAAGTGCATACTCTGCTGCCTTAAGGCCGAAACACACCAAAGCTGAAGCATAGGGCGCAAAACGGAAGCGGAACTTTCTGGCGTACACCAGAGGCGTATTAAATCCCACGTGGACGCACTCACCTAGGCCACCTGCGGTGTGGAAGTGCTAATTGGTTAACGTGGGAGCAGATTGAAAGCAGATGCTTGTGCTCTGGTGTGTTACGCAAGTTACTGTACGTTCCTGTCATAATGAGCCTCAGTTGAAGACCATCTAGAGGCGTTGGATATAAAGGGGTTTTGGTGCACATCCCTTCCTAATCAGTCTGCTATCAGCAGACAGCATGGTCTCCTTCAGGTCCTCCAGAAGGATCTTATGAAGGTACAGGCCTCTTTGGTGTGGCCCAGCCTCCAGCTGTGAGTTCTGGTTTGGTTTTGTGTGGTTGAGTTTGGTTTGGTTTGGTTTGGTTTGGTGTGGTTGAGTTTGGTTTGGTTGATTTTGTTTAGATTTGGTTTGATTTGGTTTGGTTTGATTTGGTTTGATTTGGAGTTTGAGTTGAGGTTAGTAGTTATTGTTGAGTTGCGCTGTGCTTTGGAGTTAAGGATCTTTGGTTCCGTGAGTGGTTCTGGACCAGGTTGTTCTAGAAGGTTCCGGACCAGGTTGTTCTGGACCAGGTTGTTCTAGAAGGTTCCGGACCAGGTTGTTCTGGACTAGAAGGTTGTCCTGAGTTGTGTCCACTGGGTTGCAGTGAGCTCCTGCATTCTCTGGATCAGTGTGACAACGACCCGGTCGCCGTGGCCAGGTGCTTCGTCATGAAGGTGAGTTCCTTTACTTCTCTTCATGTTATCTGAAGTTCCCAAAGCACATTCCAAGCATCCATCTTGGTACGTCTTGACCAAACATTCTGGAATAACCCAGCAACCAGTTGTTGTTATTCTCATTATAATGGTGAAGACGCACCAAGATGGCGGCTTGGAATGTGCGTGATCATGTGACACCCTCATGACCTCATCGACACGTTCTCTTGTGATTACAGAGGGAGTACTTTGACATCTACACACAGTACTGCACCAACTACCCAAAGTAAGTCAAGACATTCAGAACCGAGATCCACGACCCTGTTAGATCCTGAGATCACTGTCTGTTAGACCAATCAGCTGTCAGAACCGAGAGGAGAGACTGTCCGTGTCGACCAACCAAATGTTCCTCATCAGTTCATCAGCAGATGATCAGCAGATCAATGACACAGTGATGTGTGGCCTTCGCTGCCGTCACAGACATGTCTGCATCAGTAGGGCATCGGTTCACTGCATCAGTGTTCATGTCTCAAGCTAATCGAAGAGAGTAAGGTATCTGAGGTCAGCACTCCATGTAGTGGTAGAACGGGTTAAATGTAGCCAGGCAAACAGTCCCATGACATACATGTCAGAGGATGGGCTAAACCCTGTGTGTCTTTCTTTCTTGTTCCTGTCTGGTGGCACCTGTTCCTGTTGCGACCGGTTTGTTCCGGTTGGTGCTGGCCTGGGTGTGCTGGGTGTAGCTCGGTGGCAGCGCTGACCGAGTGCATGAGGAACAAATCTCTGGCCAAGTTCTTCCGGGAGCGCCAGGGGTCCCTGAAGCGCTCCCTACCGCTCGGCTCCTACCTCCTGAAGCCCGTCCAGAGGATCCTCAAATACCACCTCCTGCTGCAGGTCAGAGAGGAAGCCCTCACCTCAGATACATCTGTTAACATCACCTCAGATGTTAACCTCACCTCAGATACACCTGTTAACCTCACCTCAGATACACCTGTTAACATCACCTCAGGTGTTAACCTCACCTCAGATACACCTGTTAACCTCACCTCAGATACACCTGTTAACATCACCTCAGATACATCTGTTAACATCACCTCAGATACACCTGTTAACATCACCTCAGATGTTAACCTCACCTCAGATACACCTGTTAACCTCACCTCAGATACACCTGTTAACCTCACCTCAGATACACCTGTTAACATCACCTCAGATACATCTGTTAACATCACCTCAGATACACCTGTTAACATCACCTCAGATGTTAACCTCACCTCAGATACATCTGTTAACATCACCTCAGATGTTAACCTCACCTCAGATACACCTGTTAACCTCACCTCAGATACACCTGTTAACCTCACCTCAGATGTTAACCTCATCTCAGATACACCTGTTAACATCACCTCAGATACACCTGTTAACCTCACCTCAGATACACCTGTTAACATCACCTCAGATGTTAACCTCACCTCAGATACACCTGTTAACCTCACCTCAGATACACCTGTTAACATCACCTCAGATACATCTGTTAACCTCACCTCAGATACACCTGTTAACCTCACCTCACATACACCTTTGTGTAACACCATTGTGTTACACAAAGCATGGCTCGGCATGAAACTTTCACATCCAGAAGCATTTCAATTTGGAACTTCTGACAGAAAATGGAAACGACATTGTGGGAAATGCATTCCAAGGCAAACGTTTGCAGATGTTTAATTACTAATGTTAATTGACGTGTAATTAATGTTTTATTGGTGTGTTGTTGGTGTTTAACTGGTGCGTGACTTGGTTTAACTGTGTGTGTGTGTGTGTGTGTGTGTGTGTGTGTGTGTGTGTGTGTGTGTGTGTGTGTGTGTGTGTGTGTGTGTTGGGCGTGGTTTCACGTGATTGGCTGCAGGAGATCGCTAAGCACTCTGACCAGCAGGGGGCAGACTACGAGGTGGTGGAGGAGGCTATCTACACCATGACAGGCGTGGCCTGGTACATCAACGACATGAAGAGACGCCACGAGCACTCCGTGCGCCTGCAGGTCACTACACACACACACACACACACACAGCTACACATGTACATACTCAAACATATACACACACTTATACACATACAAATATACTCTCACTCACTCACATACACATTTACACACACATATATATACTCACACATGTATAGAAGTGTGTGTATGTATAATGTATTCTGTAGTTTATTTTGTATGTTTGGGATCGCATGAATACTTTTGTATTCTCTGTGTCCTGGTGTTCAACTGTTCTGTTCTGTCATGGTTCTGCTTGGTTCTGGTCCTGGTCTCTGGTTCCGGTTCCGCTCGGGTCCAGGAGGTGCAGTCTCTGCTGCTCCACTGGAAGGGCCCGGACCTGACCACCTACGGGGAGCTGGTCCTGGAGGGAAACTTCAAGGTCCACCGGGCCAAGAACGAGCGGACCCTCTTCCTGTTCGACCGCATGCTGCTCATCACCAAGCACCGTGGGGACCACTACGTCTACAAGGCCCACATCTCCGTGAGCACCCATAAACACTCACAACATTTAGCCCTTTGCAACACCCGCACACTTAATTCGTACACATATTTTATTACGTTGTTGATTTTCATATTTATATTGTGTATATATGTATGTATTTTCTTTTTATATCTTCATTTTTATTTGATATCCTTTGCAGTTGTAATTTCTGCACCTAATACACCACCGCAAATTCTTTGTACGGGAAAACTTACTTGGCAGTAAAACTCATTCTGAGTCAGATCCTGAACACACTATAGCGCTGTTTCACCTCAGGACCTCCGGCAATAGGAGGGATTACCGATCACCCCGGTGGTTCTAGTCCCGTCAGAACAGGACTCATGTCTGCTTCCACTGCACTTCACGGTTGTAATTCTGAATGTGGGTCTGTTCCAGTGTTCCACGCTGATGCTGATCGAGAGCGCTAAAGACTCTCTGAGTTTCAGCGTCACGGAATACAAACACCTCAAACAGCCCCACACCGTACAGGTGAGATCACCCCACAATATCGAGATACAGATAATAATAAGGATAAGATGTACTTCATATATAAGGTACATCTTTTCTTATCTTTAATTAAAGAGTAAGGAAACCCCAAGATCACTTTTTTCTTTCAGTTGAAAACGGTTCCGTTTGGGTCTCACAAAGTTTTGCTGTTGGTGATTTCTGTGTCTGTGATTTCTGTGTGTGTATTTTCCAGAGTGGTAGTTTTCTATTGGCCGAGCACCCTGGCTCTCGTGAGTGTGACGTGGGTTTGACCACGCCCCCTCGCACTTGCTCCTATGGAACCCCACGTGTTTTTCTAAAACCTTTACGACTGTCACGACAGCTCAGGTCGCATTTTTTAAAACTCGTTGGCGGGGCTTTACTTAACCGTTTAAACGTGATATGATCAGGGCATGATGGTTGAAGTCTTTCTACGAACTCCAAAGCCAGCAGTTGATAAACGTAATCAGGGGGCAGGATAATATCGTGGTTAGGGTGAATCCCAGCCGGAAGGTTCTGGGTTCGATCCTCAATGTCAGCAGTCTACCTGTAGGCATCCTAGAGCGGGATGCCCCCCTAGCCCCTACCTGCTCCTTAATGACATGCATCTGAATTCACTGTCAGTCACTTTGGATACAAACTAAATAGTAAGTAGTAATCCTAGGTCCCAGGTCCGGTCTGAACTCTGTGTGTTCTGGTTCCTTCCAGGCTCGGAACCTGGAGGAGAAGAAGCTGTGGTCTCACCACATCAAACGGATCATCCTGGAGAACCACCATGCCATCATCCCTCAGAAGGTAACCCACTAGCGCCAGTATCACCAGGAACACGCCAAACCAAACTAAACTGTACCACAACACACCAAATTCAACACATTGTCCCCAGTATCAACACAGTATTCCCAGTAGAACCAGTGAGAACACAGTATTCCCAGTAGAACCAACGAGAACACAGTATTCCCAGTAGAACCAGTGAGAACACAGTATTCCCAGTCCAGCAGGAAGCTGTATGGAAGGTGATGCATCTTCTGTGTTTGTTTCAGGCAAAGGAAGCCATCTTGGAAATGGACTCCATATGTGAGTGTTTTTTCATTACTGACGTTTATCATCCTATACTTAAATTTTAAATACAGATTACGTTTGGGATGAATTATGTCAGCAGTAGGTTAGGTTTAGACTTTGTATTTAATATTTCTTAGTGTGTCGTTGCTATGTACTCAACCCTTGCCTTGTGCTAAGAATGTTATCGTCCATCTGATAAATAAAAACACTGACCCACAGATCCGTCCAAGTACCGCTACAGTCCCGACCGGCTGAAGAAGGCTCTGTCTGTCCAATCAGATGAGCTCCCGCCTGAGAGTCGTCAGGGGCGACGCCAGTCAGGTGGGTTTGATGGACAAGCTGCTCTGCCCAATGAGATCACTGCTATTCACATATTACCATATATAGACATAGACTATATACATATCACTATACTATACTATATGTACACACACTTGTATTCACTATTGTATTCATCATCTACACTGTGCATTTGTATACAATAATGTTATGTAGGTCATATATAATGTGTGTTTATGTAACTTTATAGATCATATATAAAATGTCTTTATATAACTCCTCCATAGATTATCTATAATGGGAGCGAATATAATATAACCTCATTGATGATATATTTTCGTTTTTCTTCAGAACCAAATAAACGACTCTTTGAGAGCACAAAAGGTGAGTTCACACTTGATTAGACCTTTAACATACCAGGTCCTGGTCTAACCCTAGACCCTAGACCACCTCCTGGTCTAATCCTAGACCACCTACTGGTCTAACTCTAGACCCTAGACCACCTACTGGACTAACCCTAGACCCTAGCCCACCTCCTGGTCTAACCCTAGAACACCTCCTGGTCTAACCCTAGACCCTAGCCCACCTCCTGGTCTAACCCTAGACCACCTCCTGGTCTAGCCCTGGACCCTAGACCGCCAACAGATTTAACAAACCATCTAGTTCAAGTGATTTTAAGCACTTGGGAAAAGCAGCAGTATATACTGTATGTATATGTATATATGTACGTACGTGTGTATGTATATGTATATATGTATATGTATATATGTACGTTTATATTTAACCCTGTCTCCTCTGTTTTCCACAGCTGTCCTGAAGGTAAGACTCTACTATATCCTATTCTACATCTACTATATCTACTACGTCTACTTTACCTACTGTATCTTCTACATCTACTGTATCTACTACGTCTACTTTACCTACGGTATCTTCTACATCTACTGTATCTACTACGTCTACTTTACCTACTTTATCTTCTACATCTACTGTATGTCTACTGTATCGACCATATTGTATCTATATCTACTAAGAACTCTATGAACTATCTATATAAGGAAACACTACCCTGACCCTTCCTCTTAGCCTTGCCTATTTGTCGTCAATTATGTGTCTGAGCTCTTGTTTATTGGCTCTTGTTTATTCAATGCACTTATTTGTCTTAGCTCTTGTTTATTTTGATTCTCTTATTTGTCTCATTTGTTTAAGATAAAGTAGGTTGCTAAGTTATTGCACTCTTACCTTAACACTAGTTATGCTCTTAGTTGCTTGTTTAGGAAGGAAATGCACTTACGATTTCTGGTGACTTGTAGTTTTCTTGCCTACCTATGTTGAATGCACTTATTGGAAGTCGCTTTGGATAAAAGCGTCTGCTAAATGACTGTAATGTGATGTAATGTAATCGATACAAATGGACAGAACTGCAGAAGTCACCAGTAAATGGGTGGATGAATGGACTGATGCATGGACAGATGGATAGATGGATAGATTGATGAATAGATGAATCGATGGAGAGATGGATGGATGGGTGGATGGATGAATGGTTAGTGTGTTAGTTAGTCATGTGGTCCACCTCTTGGCTCAGTAGAACCGTAATGAACAGAATACAACGACAGATGAAACGACGAAAAGGTGGAGAAAGATGATGAGGATGAGGAGGCGTGTGGTGTCATGTGTTCAGCATGCAGCCAGCGAGGGGGCCGTCCCAGGGGAGGTGGTCTCTAGGAGCAGCTCCCTGGGCTTCGGTCTGGGGGAGGTGGTCTCTGACCGGCCCCAGGAGGAGGAGGAGGAGCGCGTGGGGAGGAAGGGTTCTGTGGACCGGCTGAGCTGCGGTGACGACCCGGAGGAGGTGGGGCAGGATGGTGATGACTCTGATGATGACATGGTGCTCCTAGAGGACTATCAGGTAGCGGACTTCGCTAGCTCCATGCTAGCAGCCATCTCCTGCTGGCACTCTAGGGCCAGAGCTCTGCTTTCCCTGGGAGACGCCACGGTGAGGCCTACTGCTGCCTCCTTCTCCTCCTCCCTGCCTCCTCCTCCTCACCAGGCTAACCTCCAGCCTCCAGCCTTCCCCCGTCTCCCCACACAGCAGCTTCATAACATACCAAAGACATGGTAACACCAGCAGCAGCTAGCGGCTAACAACTGCTAGCCACTAGCTAGTGGCTAGCAGGTATCAGCTAGTGGCTTACAGATAGCAGCTAAGAGATAGCGGCTAACAGCTAGCAGCTGATGGCTAGCGGGTAGCAGCAAATCGCGTTGGATAAGTCTCTGCTAAATAACAAATAGCTAATCTCTCTATTGACTTAATGCAGGCATGGCTGTCTAACAGCAGGATATTTATGTGAAAGTGTTAACTGAGGATCCAGGTTATTGATGACAAGGATGCTGACGTCTTCAGCAAACGCTTTTCTTGGGAAGCGGGTGAAGTGGGTTAGAGATGTATAGAAATGTATTCATAGAGAATACATCTGACCCAACAGCCTTGAAGGTCTGAGTGACGGTAGTGTTTTGTGTCTCCTAAAGGATGAGGAGATCAGGAGTATTGTTCAGGAGGAGAACCACCAGAGACCTCCTGTTGTGGAGGACCCACCTGCAGAGCTTCAGGTTAGTAGAATCCAAACTAACAAACCTAACATTTACCAAACCGTAACCTAAATCTGACCAACACTAACCCAACGTTAAACTAGCTCTAACCAAATTATAACCTACCACTATCCTAACACTTACTAAATTATAACCTACCACTAACTCTTTGGTAACCTGCCTCTAGCCAAACTACATCCCACTGCTAACCTGCATCTAACCAAACACTGACCAAACTATAACCTACCGCGAATCTAATGTTAACCTAGCTCGAACCAAACTATATCTTAAAGGGGAACCGTCTAATATTAGAGAGTGATATGCGTGTCCGCATATGAAAATCACAGTCCGCAACATCAACTCCGTTTCTGCAAAAAACTTAGCATTGACATTTTTCCAAATCAGACCAATGGTTCACAACACGCGTATGAAGCAGTACTGTCTTGTGTTGGATAGCAGAACGTTCAGATCTTCTTCTTGAGTTATTTCCGGCAGGATGTGGCCTCACATAGCCCTTTGATTTCCTTCCCAGGCCTCTGAACACCAGTCATGTCAAGAGAAGTCCGAGCCAACAGATTCATGTTTAAACACTTCCCCCAAGATCTCCGCTTCTCCTTGTGGGCCAAAGAAGCCAGCGGCAAAACCGGCAGCAGCAGCAGAACCATCTGCGGACGTTGAGAACCCGGAGGAACCGCCTTCCGCCAGCCAGGACTCCGACTCCAAGACCCTGAGCAGCGAGGAGTCTTCTGAGGAGGAAGAGAGCGAGGAGGCAGGGAGGGAGACCAAGGCCACCAGCATCCTCCCGTCGTCCGTCCTGAGTCGGGCCGGTGCCATTGCCCAGCATTTCACAGGTGGCAGCACCCGGCGGCCCAGCCTGGCCTCAGACGATGCTTGCTCCCCCAGCTGTCTGTCGCCACGGTTACCAAGCCGCACCGGCAGCATCATCAGCCCGTGCAGTGAGCCCGGCAAACTCGCCAACTCGCTTTCGGAAGCCCCCGAGGTGTTCCGGCCGGCCGATCCGAACACGCTGTCGCCGCGGGATGATGGCGACAGCGGCGGCGTGATGGGAGGAGGCCCCCAGCGGAGGGACTCCACCCTGTCCAAACACGACCAGCTGCTCATCGGGAAGATCAAGAGCTACTACGAGGTCGCCGAGAGTCAAGACCCGGCGTTCTGCCTCCGGCGGCGGGAAAGCCTGACCTCCATCCCCACGGGGCTGGTCCGCAGCTCCGTCAGCCGATTCAACTGCGTTCCCGCGGAGACGCTATACCCTGGGGAAGGTGTCCAGATGAAGCCCTCACCTTCTGCTACTGCTGCTGATGATGACCAAGCCTCTGGAGGACCAGACCCTGGAGACCAGGGGGGCACCGTGGAGACTGCATCCTATCAGCAGCAGGGCTCCGCGGTTATAGTAGGCGGGAGTGTGGGTTACTCCAGTGCTCTGGCCATGTCTCCCGTGCTGCAGGAGGAGGAGTTCAGGTCCTCGTCTGAAATGATCCAGATTTGGCAGGCGATGGAGCAGGACCTAAGCAGAACTACGGTGCGAAGGCGCGAGGCCCCTGTCCAGGCAGCCAGAAGCTCCAGGGTGGCAGGGTCTGGTCTGACCGGTGGTCTCGCCGGTGACAACGGAGGGGCCGACCTCGGCAGCATCACAGAGGAAACCTCCAGCCTCTCCAAACACAGAACCACAACCGCTGGCCCTGCAGGCCGAGCCGGCAGTTCACAGGAGACTCTGAAGCTGTGGGGAGGGGAGGATCCGGTCCACAGACCCCCCAGAGGACGGGCACAGGGCCAGTACAGCAGGCTGGAGAAGGACTCCCAGGACGACCCGGACAGCGCTAAGAGCAAGGTCCTGAGCCTGGCGCGTCAGTACAGCCAGCGCATCAAAACCTCCAAACCAGCGGTCCGACTGCCGGGTCTGGACCCCCGCCTCGGGAAGAGAACCCTGCCGTGTGTGATGGAGGAGGTCGAGAGCTCAGGTACATATCAAGACTTGCGTACTTGGTATATTATATATATAGATATTATATATATTATATATACCAAGTATATATATATATATTATACTTATACACTGAAACATACGATGACTCTGATGTCTGAGACTAAAGGTTCTGTCGTCACCAGGATTATTGTCCTGGTGACACATTATAGACAAATTATAGATTATACTCTTGTGGTTACGGTGTTCCACTTCCAGCTGAAAGGTTCTGGGTTTGAATCCCAATGACCGAAGCCTAGAAAGCCTGTAAGCGTGAACTAGTAAATAGTAATATATTTATGCTGTGACGTTCTGCAGGGAAACCCAACCTGAGTCTCCACTTGGCCTCGTGCCACCCCCTCCGGACCACCGCCCAGCTGAGCCCAGTAGAGTCTGGGGCTCCGCGTCCAGACTCGGTGACCAGGGCCCGCTCCAGGAGCCCCGCTAGTCCGACTACCGTCGAGGGGTTCTGCTGGCCGGACGTCCGCACGCTGAGGTCCAAGTACGGCTCGTCGGACGGCCCCCAGACCCACCTGGCCCCGGTGAGCCGCAGCCTGTCTGTCCCGGAGCGGATGATGGACAGCGGGACCAAGAGACGCTCCAGCTACTCCTCGTCGCTCCTCCTCCCGGCTGAAGGAGGCGCAGGAGGTGGAGGGTATTCTGGGGATCCTCCATTAGGTCCTCAGCTAGAGGGGGCAGGCAGATCCAGACTACACAGAACCAAGTCCTTGGACCACCGGCTGAGCGGCCTCCAGCTCAGCCGGCTGGGGAAGCTTCCGGAGGAGGCGTCCAACGGACGTTTCCACGGTTACTACATCTCGGCGGAGGCGCCGCTGCCCGGCGACGGGAGTCGGAGGATAGTTGTCGTGGAGAAACTGCCGGAGGAACCAGCGGTGGAAACCAGAGAACCAGTAGAACCAGCTGGAGAACAAGAGGATGGCGAGAACTTTGTCCAGATCCGCTCGCCCACCAGCAGAGAAAATATCTCCATCATGGCCGTCATCGACCGCTGCAAGGCCTACCAGGAGACAGAAGAGTATAAACTCAGGGAGGAGGCTGCCGCCAAAATGGAGGCTAGTCTTGGCGGGGGGAGGAGCAAAGAGCTGGACAAGACCGCCGTGTCGTCGACTGAGTCTGAGGTCCCGGACCCCGGCTCCAACCAACACAGCGTGGTGAAGAATCTCCGAGAAAAGTTCCAGAAGTTGAGGTGAAAAAAAATGAGCGGGAGGTTGATGTCAATCACTGGAATGGGGAAAATAATATAATATATATTATATAGCATAATGATAATAGAATATCCTGGAATAGAACCAGACTGCAGCTTGCAGGGTTCAGTAACGGAACTGGGCCAGGAACTTCAGTACAGAACACTTAAGCCCAAAGCACAGGGCCGTGTCGGGACATACTCCTATACGAAACTAGCAAAACAAATACAGCCATGCTACATTTACACTCTGTGTGCTCTGCTCCGTTAAAAACTATATGATTCCAGTTCTTTAATGTGATTCCAGGCCGAATTCATGCTCTGTGTGTTTTGGGCTTTAAACCATGGAGCTCTTCGACGACGTAACTCTTTGACCACTTAACTCACCGAATACTTAACTTTTCAACCATATAAAGCTTTGATGTCATATAGGCTGATTTTATTTCTTGTTTTGATAGTCATGGTCTTAAAAATAATCCTCACCACTATGAAACTGTAAATTCCTGTATAGAGCCATGTTACGAATCATTTGTATGTTTCCTGTCATCATGTCGGACCAACAGTGTACGTATAACACCAACATTTGACCTGTGGTCGAACTCTAGTAGTTTGTAGGTGGAGAGCCGTGAGCTAGCTTTACGTTAAAGCTAACATGATGCTAACGCCAGATATGGCTACGAGTTGACGTGATAGGAATGTGTTTCTGTAGATCCGCTCTGTGTTGCTTCTGTCAGCCACACTTCTACAGTTTCCCCAGCAGCGCTACGCTAGGAGTTACCAACTTGATTTGAAAATCTAAATCTCAGATAGATGTACAGTTTATTATACTTGAAATTAATTGTTATAGTATACATATTATATATATATATATATATGTCTCACAGTCCTGTGTTGCCCTGGTGTTGTCTGGCTGTTTCATTCAACAAAGCAGTACAGTACAGATGATGTGGTCAATGCTGTGAGCTTTTAACACAAAGTCTGCTCTGACTAACTAACTGTATTTATTATTAAGCTGTTGTACATATAAAATTATGTTTTATCTCCGTTCAGCGCCATGTATGTTGTATTTATTGTGTAGTAGAACGTGCAGAACGCTTCTACTATCGGAGGGAACGGTCCACATTAAAACAGCTTCTCGCTGGGGTGGCTGTGCGTCTGAACAATGTCTGATGTCACACCTATATAGTCTATAACAATGGAGAGCACAGTGCCCGGGTAATCAAAAGCCATTTTTCCAACGGTATCACATCAGTTGGATGTAGTGAAGCTAGTGAGATCAAGTTGTTATGTTCACAGTACATTCACAACAATAGCCTGAGGAGATATTGAAAGAGCATTCTGTGTTGAGTTTGGAGACCTGCCTTGGTTATAGTTAACCGTCAACATTGATGCAAAAGAATAGCATGGAAGCCTTGTTACGTGTGTGTGTGTGTTAGCAGAGATGTAGAGGATTCACTGCCACCTAGTGGATACACAGCGTTCCTGCGCCAAGAGCTGCTCCAGTCAAACTGAACCAAGTATAGTGGGAGTTCATTGTCTATTCTAAACAGTTGGGAAGATGGTGTGGTTCATCAAACCTCTCTTAGAAAATGATTGTTGAATATTGTAAAGCCTAAACTCATTGTTTGTGTTACTATGAATGCATACTGGGGATATTGCGGTTCGGGTGTTCGACTCCCAGCCGATGGTGAGTGATTTCGATCCCCAGTGTCTGCAGCCCAACCTGTAGCTACAGGTGAAAATAACAGGCGTTCACACGGGAGTGCATGAAGAAGTTTATTACAAAGAACATGGTGAGAGGAATGAGTGTCTGTAAATCAAATGCATCTGTCACTCAAGATGGAACATCGTACGCTCAAAGCCATAGAAAAGATTTGGGGTAATGGTTACATCAGCTCGTAAATATCGACGGTTTGGTTTGCGGTAACAGCTTGTCTGGTTTCTCTACAGCTTGTCTGTCGCATGCACGTGAAGCATAATCAAGTAAAACACCAATTAACCAATCACCTAGTAGCAGCAAGAGTTACATCATTACAGCAGCTGCCAATCAGGTGCCCCGTTCCGAGCAGGTGATAAAATCAATACATTCTCATTGGTTAAAGACATCTAAACTTCACCATCGATGACTGCAAAACAAAACTAAGCCACCCATTCAGCAAACTAAGGTCAACTGAAAGAAAAAAGTGCACGTTTGGTGAACTAGCCTCAGCTCCTTGTGCACGCCATGGCCACCGAGCGCTACGTACTGTTCGGTACAGTGAATGAGCCATGAGCTACAGCTAACACACACACACACACACACACACTCACGCACCACTCAAACACTAACACACACAAGGTACATACAAGAGAGGTCGGGGGTCATTTGTCACAGACCACAACTCCAGATAAGACCGTACACACATTCTACCAGGGGCCGGCGTTCCTAGGGGCCGCACAGATACGGAGTGCAAGGCTTCTATCCGAAAGGTTGCTGGTTCAAATCCCCAGCTAGAATTTGATATGGAGGTGATGTGAACTATATTCCACACTTTTGTGGAATGCGCAGCACGTTAAACGAAAGCTGACCCCTGACCCTCTTCCACTTAAAAGAGTTGATCGATTGGAAACCAAGACGTGACACAGTTTCCATGCTTTTTATTGGCCAAGAAAAACTCCCTTGGCCCTCGGTCATGTTGTTTTGTTGTGCTTCATAAATTACCATAGCGACATCAAGAATGGTTCCGTTACCATAGCGATGAAAATAAGCTTTAGTTACCATAGCGATGACAAGAATGGATCAGTTACCATAGCGACGTCAAGAATGGTTCAGTTACCATAGCGATGAGAAGAATGGTTCAGTTACCATAGCGACGACAAGAAAAATTCAGTTACCATAGCGATGACAAGAATGGTTCGGCTACCGTAGCGATGGCGAGAAGGTTCCGTTACTATAGCGATGACGAGAAGGTTCCACTAGGCTAGAATGGCTAAAAGGTTAAAGGGCTCGTTGGCGTGGTGTGTAGCTCCGTCTGTAAGAGACATAAATAAACCGTACAGGTGTACAGATCCTCCAGACAAAACACAAACCAAGACATTTAAATGAAACAGCCCGTGTCAGGCACGCTACAGACACATTTTTAGGAGTCGGAAATAGCTAGATGGACTTTTTTTATGAACATTTTTTTCATTCAGAATCGGAAAGCCGTCTTGTTCAGCATGGGAGGAATCTGGGTGAGTATTTCTTTAATTAAATTTAATTAAAGCTGCATTCTTTTTTCATGGTTTTTACTGACGACATTCAGCTGGAACTGGCCTCTGCATCATCACAGTCAGCCCACCGGAGGGCGCCGTACCTTACAAACATTCAGCGCCACCAAATCCTGTTCCTGACCCGGTCGAACGAGACACACACTTCCTTTGAATACACAATCTATACCTCCCATATGCAGAGGAGTGACAGATTATCAAAGCACAAATAAATATAATCCATAAATTTTGATACAGGGTCCACTGACTGTACTGTGTAGTGCAAGCGACTAATAATCATAACATCATTTCCTATAGCTTTGTTTATATTCGTGTAGGCAGGTGCAATGTGGAAGCAATTACTACTTCTGCTTAAATAGGTTCTGAAAAGGACACAAAGTGCAGATGGACATAGAGAGAGAGAGAGAGAGCGAGAGAGAGAGAGAGAGGGGGGGGGCTACTCTTGTGTTCTGTTCGCACCACAGACGATGTTTACAGACGTGTGTTGTCGAAGGTCTAGATGAGATGTCCTCCACACCATTGGTACTAAAAAGCTGTCAGTCATCAGCCAGTGGGCGGGACATAGCTGCTTGCTACGAACACACGGATCCCCCGGCCAGAGGCTGCTACGGTGGCCCGCTCAGGACATGTGATGCCCCCCGCCGGTGGCCCCGCGGGACGACCGCTTGGTGCCTTCGTTGGCGTTGGACGAGGAGGGGCCTCCACGGGTCCGGTCCCCCAGGGGCCGGCTGGTTGGCTTCTTGTCCCGCACCGAGGGCCTTGTCTGGCTGGTCGGCGTGGGCCCCAGGGCCCCTGCCTGGAGGCCCGAGGGCTCCACGATGGTGTTGATTACTACGGCAACACGGAGAGGACAATAAACTAAGGTGCTACAGTAAAGACAGGATATTAAGCTAATGTACTACAGTAACAGAGGATATGTAATGTACTACAGTAAAGACAGGATATTAAGCTAATGTACTACAGTAACAGAGAGATTATAATGTACTACAGTAAAAACAGGATATTCAACTAAGGTACTACAGTAAAGACAGGACATACTATAGCAACACAGAGAGGACATTAAACCAAGTTGTTATTTCTGTACTCTGTACTGGACTCTCTAATGGCAAGTAGAAACAGAATAGAAAACAAATCGTCTCTAGAAGGACATTTACCCTCTAGTTGTCTCTGGACTCTCCTGAGCTCCTGCAGGATTGACGTGATCTCCTGTGAAAGGAAGCACACATCAGTAAAAAGCTCTTTCTATTCAAGGTAATCCAGTTCCTTGATGGTAATTCAGGATAATATGGGACAACTCCGACCTTATTGGACGTTTTCAGAATTGGGATTTCATTTTCAGCGTTTATTTTAGCCTCAATCTCCTCCCAGATCTCTGCCTTGTTGTGGAAGAGAACCCTAGGAAGAATTGAAGAAAGGGCCGGGGTTAGGGTTAGAGTGTTTCTACAGTTTGAAGACTCGCCATCAAAACACCTTAACATCTGGTCCTCAACTTAACGATTGGGTTTTCTCAGCAGTTCTACTGATGTCTTATTGTACTGTCTTTGCAGCATGACTAGTAGGCCTAATGCTAAAGCTAGCCAGCTAGTTAAATGTATATCTTGTGGCGACTGGTGGGAGTTTCCTTACTTCATTTTCTCAGCAAGTTGTTCAGTGTTTTCCCGGATGGCTTGTGAGAGCTGAGACACAGGGTTCAACATCAGGTTGTCCAGGATCACCTAGAGCCGTCCAACAGGATAGAACAGTGTCATCAGCATAATGCAGCAACTCTTCTGAAAAAAATAACCTCTTCCCAGCACACTAAAACTGACTGCAGTGTTTCCCATGGCTACAGATGGCCTCTAACACTCCACTGTCTACAGACAGTGAGGTCTTTAACTGTCAAAGTGAGGAGTAAATAAAGGGCACTAGCCAGTGACCTCTTGGCGGTTCCAGGGGCGACGCTGCTTAGAACCGGGCTCCTCATTCATGTTTGCGTCCAGGTCCAAGACAGCGGTACAACCTGGCGGAACCTTCTGGTAGTTTAAACTAGCCTCAGGGAGATGTTGGACCAGCTGGAAAGAGAACAGAGTCAGAATGGGGCCTGCATGGTGGTGGAAACCCCCAACCATGACCAGTAAGTCACTGGTTCTATAAACCAGTAGGTCATTGGTTCTACTGTAACCAGTAGGTCACTAGTTCTCTATACCAGTAGGTTAGTGGTTCTCTAAACCAGTAGGTCAGTGGTTCTATTGTAACCAGTAGGTCAGTGGCTCTATTAACTAGTAGGCCATTGGTTCTATAAACCAGTTGGTCAGTGGTTCTATAAACCAGTAGGTGAGTGGTACTAGTGGACCAGAAGGTTTGTGATTCTATGGAACGTAAGTACATTGTTGGTTTTATGGACCAGTATCAATACCGGTAGGAGGCGTGCTGTGTGAATGCATGCATCCAAGTCAACATGCGTTTGCGATGGTGGAAAACATATGCAGTGAGTTTTAGTATTGCTGGGACAAGGTGTGAATAAGGAAAGTGCAGTGGAGTGCAGTGGTCAACAGTTACCGCCCAGACCCATGAACCTTCCGTTCATGTGCGGTTCCAACTGTTGTTAAGTCACGTTAGTGCCCCGGAGCAATCCAAGCGGGGTGGAGAAGTGTTAGGATTGGTGGTTAGAGGGTGGGGGTGGAGGAGGGGAACCAATCGGAAGACAGGGGAGACTAATGAGTCATAGATAAGACACCTGAGATGGTCGAACCCCTGGAGAGTATGGATGTAGCCTCTGTTCGGAGAGATGGGGATAACAATCCAGTGGTCAGCTAGAGACCACGATGTTATTCAGAAACCACAAAGTTCACTTCCTGATCAGGAAATGGTTTTGGGAAGGGTAGGTAATGGTTTAAGTGATCAGAATCAAAGCTGTGTTTGCTAGCAAAGAAAGAAATATTTACTTATTTCTCCCCTTACATAGTACCACAATACCTCACACAATACCAGAGTACCACAATACCTCAAACAGTACTTAATACCTCAAGAAGTATTTGTTTCCACAAACAAGTACATTACTGAATAACTCACTACCTCAACATTACATTCTACCACAATACCACAACCAGTACTTAAAACCACACAATACTGCTCAAACAATACTGAAAAACAGTCTACCGCACACAGTATAGAATACTATTATATTCAGTAATGAATACCACACCACCTCACACTACTGATTACCATTCTGCCTTCTTATCTACCAAGCACTGGTCAAACCTTGGCGACATCACCAAATACAACAGTAGCTCTGTCAGTAATGTCTCATTTCAGTTGGTACATCTACAAGGAAACCCGGGGTTGGTTCCTGGGTGTAGGTTGCTGGAGTGTGGTGGTGGTGGTGGGTGGGGGTGTTCTGGTGACCCACCTCTTCCCTGGCGGAGATGGGGGAGGCAGGGGTGTTGGGCTGGGAGCTGGGGGAGATGGGGGTCAGAGCGGTGGCTACCGGAGGGTCCCCGTCTCCGGCCACGTCGTGGATCTCCCTCGCCAGGATGGCCAGATCTTTGGCCAGGTCATGGCTGAGCCTGAGGAACCGGACACACAGATTACTGGTTTTACTACTTACTATGTAACATTTTATCCAAAGAGACTTACAGTGAATCCAGGTGCGTGTCATTAAAGAGCAGGTAGGGGTTAGGGGTCATCTTGCTCAAGGATGCCTACAGGTAGACTTTGGGGACATTGGGGTTCGAACCCAGAACACCCTAACCACTAGACAATCCTGCCCTGCTGTTGCTACGGTCCATAACAACACAGGGTTGTCCTTTGTTTAGTCTAATATTGTGATGGTAACCATGGAAACAGCATGACAGAGTTTGAGAACCCCTGGTAGATAGATAACGACAGGCAGCCATGTCTTACTTTGCGATCTCAGCGCTGTGCGTTGTCCAGTTCTGATAGGGGTCCACGTCGTTCTGGGGGTCGTCGTCCTCCGTTTCCACGGAGATGGACTTGGGGCGGGAGGGGGCGGTCCGGCCGCGGTGAGACTGCGAGAGGGCAGAGGACTGGGAGGAGCGTCTGGGTTTCGAGGTGCCAGGGCTGGTCTCATACTCCTCCTCCGAGGACGAAGAGTAGTCCGAACCCTTCTGCCTCCGGCGAGAGGCTGCTGAAAATAATGAGTAGTTATTCTAAATTATTATTGAATCTCAGGATTTTCACCACAACCTCAAATGTCAGCAAAATGGACAGCAATGTGACACTGAAAGGGAGGTATGTGTCTATTCTCACTTTAGAGAACCTGATGTAATATTTCTTTATAAAACGAAAGTTTTGACTTGAGGTGAAATGGGTAAGATGGGTAGCCAGTACTAACCAGTTCCAGAGTATTTAGTTCCATTGGACCGGGTTCTGCTAGCGGTCTGCTTCACTGCAGCTCCAGAGCCTTTGGTAGCAGCTTGTCTGGCATCCCCCACCGACGTCTTCCTGGTTGGGCCCACGGGTTCCGATGCCCGACCAGAGAAGCTGGTCCGCCCAGTGGGGGGCGCCTCGCTGTCGCTGGGCATCGTGAAGGATCCGGTTCTCTTGCGGGGCATGGCCAGGATGTCCAGCCGAGAGAGCTTCTTCTCAGAGGAGCCTTTAGACGGCGCCCCAATATGGTCAGAGTTCTGGGACCCTCGGTCTGTCTCGGCACCTTCGTTATCCGAGGTGTCGCCAAGACGAGCGCGACGCAGCCTGGAGGCGCGGGTCGGTCGTGGTGCCGACAGGCTGTTAGAGCGGGTCAGGACCTGCTGGGCTGCCGTCTTGGACGTCTTCCCGTTGTCTTCTTTCTGCAGAGGGGTGATGAGTTTCTTAGTCCGGCTGGATGGACGAGAGCCGGATTCGTGGTCGGAGATGTTGTCGGCCCAGTTCTGACCCGGCTGGCCTTCGGAGAGGTCCAGGGACCCCCGGTTCCCAGCGCTGCGGCGCATGTGGAAGCGCTTGGCTGCCTCGGCCTTTCCGGATGCATCCGACCCCACCTGGCTCCGACGTTTCTCCGACAGCCGCTCGCGGGCGGAGAGCTGGCGTCCCTTCTCCTGGATGGACGGACTGGACGAGGACTTCTCCTTCTGAAGGCTGCTGACCACCGAGCGCTTCTTGGAGACAGACGTGACGGGTGTGTTCTTGTTGCTCACCTGGCTGACCGTGCTTGCCGTGTCCACGTCCGACTCCCCAGACATGGAGTCTCCCATGTGGCTGGAGGAGCCTCCTTTCTTGGAGCTGCGACCAGAACCAGAGGAGTGGAACAGAGTTCCTTCTGACTCCTTGAAGAAGACATCTGGGACAGCCTCCTTCCTCTCCTCCAGGTCTCTGATAGACGGGTGGCTGGAGATGTGCGGGAGCTTTTTCTTCTGGACAGAATCGCTGGGACGGTCTTTGGTGAAGCTCTCTTGCCTGACGAAGGAGCTGTCTTTCGTGGGGACAGAATCCTTGTCCTGCAATTGGAGGTTGGGGGCCGAGCTATTGGGCTTGACACTTGTCCTACGGGGTTCATGTCCACTCAGGTGTCGAATCAGAACAGTGGTGGGTGGAGTCTTGGATGAGGCCTCCTTTATGCTCTGGGGTGGGTCAGCTTTTCCTGGGCTGTCAGAGCCGATGTAGAAACAGGTGGACTTGGTAGATGGGGATGGAGAAACCCTCTCGGCAGGTCTGACCTGAGGGCCAGGAGCTCTGGAAGAGGCCTTTGCCGTAGTCCTGGCCTGGGTCCTGTGAGCTCGCTCCTGCGTGGGTCCATCGTCTGAGCGGCTGGTGTCGCTCAGGCTGTCTGGGTCCACATCGTCTTGGATGCTGAGCAACTGGCCAGACTCGGGAGGGCATGGGGCGCTGGGCTCTCTGTCCAGGGTTTCTGGTCCAGGGTACGAATCCTGCTGGATCAGGATGCTGGGGGTGCTGCTCTCAGGTTTCTCCCCAGGAGGAACCTGGGGTAGCAGCCTTTTGGTGCGGGAAACCTGGCTGGACTCCGACTCTGACTGGCTCATCATCGACCGGCTCAATAGGAAACGAGAATCTAAGGAAAACATTGAATCCAATGAGGCGGAAAACTAGCTATGTTTCCTTACATAGTGTTCTAGTTAACACATTAAGGCAGAGTGTGTATTCCCATGAATATCAGGGCCATTCAGAAAGACTTTGTTACTCAACAAAAGCCAAACACCAAGATCTCACAAACTCACCTTCCAGAGATTCCCCGGCAGAGGGAGGAGAAGCCCCTTCGCCATAGCTGTCTGCCAGACTGGCCCAGCGAGAGACCCATTTAGGGCCCTCCAGCTCCGCCGTGTTAGCAGGAACCTGCAACATAAAAATTTCATCAAAGTCATCGCAAGACGATGGAAATTAACAGCACTTAAAGCATCCAAAACAGAAGATGAGGGTCAGGAAAAAACGTAGGGTGTACATCAAGTGGAATACATGCAGTGGATCGGGACATGCAGTGGTGTTCTCCCAAACATGACACATTGGTATCTTCCTGGGTTTATGTTTACCTGCACCGGGCCAGATGTGGCACCACTGATAGTGGCCGGATTAAAGCCATGCATTGGATCCACAGCACTACCATCACTCTCAAGGCTAGTGTGCTCGTCCTTCCCCTCATTAATGACAGGCCTATAAACAGAGGAGTTTACACCACTATACTCTGGAGAGTCCAGGACACCAAACACCTGTCAGGGGTCAGAGGTCAGAGCATGCGGGAGGAGGAGGAAGCAGCACAGGGGGGGGAGACAGGAAACAGGAAGTAGAGATGGCGGTCAAGAGGTGTGTCGTGCATCTGGAACGCAATTCAAAGTCAGAAACACATCGTATGTTTAGGTCGTATTATTCTACTTTGAAGTGTTTCATTGTTGAACATAGGGCATATGTTTTGAATCCTCTGTGTGTAAAATATTAAAACATGTATCATATATCTTGTATATATATATATATATATATATATATATACCTGAGAGTACAGGCAGGTTAACGTGTGTACGTAAAGAACTTTTTAAACGTCTAGACCCAGCCCCTGTGGACCGACCTGGTCTATCATGTTGCGGGCCTCCTCCACCTCAGTGTCGCGGCACTCGGTCTCGATGGTGTAGGTCCCCGCATCGCTCAGGCTGTCGTCCTCCTCGTTCCTGCCCACCCTCTGGGTGCGGGGGTCTAGTCCACGCACTAGACTTGGGGGGAGCATGGTGGTCTGGGCGGGGCCGGGCTGGCGGGCTGGAGAGGCCAGCTGGCCATGAGGACTGGCCGGGGTACGCCGCGGAGGAGTGGGGGTCCGAGTGTTTGAAACAGCGGCGGCAGGCTGAGAAGGCGAGGAGGGATACGAGGCCGAGGTGGGAGTCTTGGGGCGTTCTTGGGGGGAGGGAAGGTGGGTGCACGCGGGTGAAACCATGACGGGTGGAGCCGACATGGGGGGAGGGCCTGCCTTGTCCCTGGTCGGAGACGGTGGACCACCAGAATCCTTGAGTAACTCTGCGGCGAACTCCTGCACCAGCTTGGACTTCCTCCCCACGCTGCCGAAGGGTCTGGCGGAGGAGGTGCGTGAGGTGGAAGAAGACAGCGCCTCCCCTTCCGTCTTCTCCCTCTTCAGAGAGCTGGACCTCTGGGGGGTCCCATGGCCCTGGTGGCCCTGGGTCTTCAGGGGAACGGTCACCTGCTGGGTGGGGGGCAAGTGGCCGTGCACCGAGGCCGGCCGTTCGCTGCCTTTCCGTCGCTCCATCTTGGCCTTGAGGGCGGAGTAGGAGTCCGCCTGCGCTGGGGTGTGGGTGAAGGACTGGGAGCGCTTTTTGCGCGGGTTGTCGTCGAAGAACTCGATGATGAAGGCCTGCTGGCTGAGATGCTCTGGGGGCCCTTGTGTGGAGGTCTGGCTGGGAGGCCCCTGGCTGGGGGACGCCTGGTTGGGTGGCCCCTGGTTGGGCGGCCCCTGGTTGGGTGTCTGGTTGGGGGGTGAGCGGCTCTGTGGGGGACTTTGGGACAGTGAGTCAGGAGAGGATGGGGAGACAACAGCAGGAGGGTGGACCGCCTGCTGGGAGCAGACGGACCGACCCGATTGGACGGTCTGCTGTGACACCTCGGACTGGTCGGTCTGCACCGAGTGGTGGGATTTGCTCCGCCTCCCTCCCAGAACCGGGTCCTCAGAGTCGCTCTGGGTTCCGTCCTCGTGATGGTGACCTGGAACAGGAAGAACAACCCTTTAAAAACCCAAACACCCCCCTCTCTGGTTATGGCAATAGCTGTGTGTAATTGGATGACATTATTGCAAATTGTTGTGACTTGCCCCATAGCCAATCAGAAAAATCAACTGCATGAAGCCTAGCCTTGTGGATGACAATTTTTTGTTCTTTGTTTTGACTTAAAGCTATCTAGTTGATGCTCCTTGCTCTAGAATGACTACAGGTAGGCTGCAGACATCGGGAATAGAACCCAGTACCTTTCAGCTGGGAGTCAAACACCCTAACCACGAGACTATCCTGTATTGACTCCTGTATAAAATGTTGGCCTCTGACCTTTGAGGGTCTTTATGTTGACGGCCAGGTCGCTCTTGGTGCTGTAAACGTCCTCGCAGGTGGGCCGCTTCTTAATCATCATGCTGACATCACTGTGGACCAGCCAATCGGCCACCTTGCTCTCCACTGACATCACATCCACCGGAGCGCCCACTGGCGGTTTCAGATGCAGCGACTGCTGCTTACGCTGGCGTGAGGTGAACTTGGTCACATGATCCTTGATCTTTATCTTCCCCGGCGTGAAGTCATCGAACTCGATGGTGAAGGAGGCGTGGCTTTGGACCACGGGAGGGGTCGGGGTGGGTGGGGAGGGCGGAGCCTGGGCCTGGGCTAGAGCTAGGTGCGTGGCAAGGGGCGTATCTGTGTCCTTGGTGGGTACTTCGTGGAGCTCTGCCTCCGGGGTCTTGGGGTGCTGGTGGAAGTCCTTGGTTGGGATCTCGAAGTAGCTGGCCTCGCGGTGGTAGGGGAACCCAGCCTGGTTCTCCCTGTAGTCACACAGCTCCGGGTTCTGGGCCTCTGAACACAACCAGCACACCAACGCCATGTTCAGACGCACTTAAAACTTGAACTTGAACTTTTTAACTTTAAAGTTAAATTAAAGGGGAGCCTTCACGCTCGTCTATTTTCTAATGTAAGAGAGTACTGCTTCATACGTGTGTTGTGAAAAAAAATCGCTGTGTGCAACATCAACTTTTTAGCTTTCTCCATTGGTCTGTTTTGGGAAAATAACATCAATGGTCCAACTTCAGCCCGCAATTTTTTCACAACATACTCACTTTAGACAACATCACCAAAGTTAGTAAATATCTACGAATTCACCCTCACTGACTTCACCAACGCTTCACTACAATGTGAGTACAGACTATAACGATAGAACAGAAGAATATGATGTATTAATTGGCCTTGTTCACCTGGCAGCCATCTTGGTTCTAAAGCAGGGTGATGGAAGCAGCTAGTGTTAAGAATCAAGATGGAACCAAAATGGCCACGAGGTGAATAAGGCCCATTGCCAGCTAGTGTTTAGAACCTAGATGGAACCAAGATGGCCGCTAGGTGAATAAGGCCCATAGTGTTTACCAGGGAGCAGATGATACAGACCTGGATGGAGACCCTCACTGCACACGTCCTCCTCCCCCCACCAAGATGGCTGCCCATACAGGGGGGTCGGCCGGGGGCCCGGGGCCTCTGTCACACACACACACACACACAGACAGATGTGTTTTTATACATATACACATGTACACGGATGCACACACTTATATTAATACACATATATTTATACACAGATACTTATATCTATACTATATATCACTATCTCTCTCTCTCGCTCTATCTATCTATATGTGTTATTATGTGTTTTTAATGTCCGTAAGTGTGGAGCAGGACGGTGTCTGCAGCGCTTATCCTCTCTGGGAAACAGTAGAGCTCAGCTCAGATGGGTGGGGCAGCTGTTACCATGGAGACAGAATGAAGGCAGAAAGGGGGAGGGGGGGAGGGGCAGTATACTGACAATCAGATGCTTACATCATCATAAAGGGACAGGATGCAGAGATGTACTTATTCTCTGAAATAAAACAGTAAAAGTCTGTTTTATAAAAATAGGACTTTACTGCACTGTATTAAATACATCTTATCATGCTACGTTCTAAAGCTGCAACGTTCTAAAGGATTGAATATTAATGAGTCTTGGCCATAGATTACTGCGAGGCGTACATTCAGTTCCCGCCCTCAATGTGCCAAATATGGATCGTTTCCGCTGCTGGTTGCAGAAACACTCAAACAATGTTGGTGCCCGTAAAGAGAAATCTACACCTTCATAAGGTTGTGTGTAAACCAATGGGTGACGTCTGGTTATTCTACCAGGTTTCTAGGGTAATGTGTGGTCTAGATTAGGGATTCTACCTTGGGTCTGGGTCTGGGTCTGGGTCTGGGTCTGGGTCTGGATCTGGATCTGGGTCTTGGTGCGGTCCGGTTTCTCAGGTCGGGGCCGGTCCTCCATCTCTGCGTGTTTCCCCATCTGAAGCTGGCTGGTGTACTTCTCATGCTGCAACAGCAGGGGGCGCATGTCAGACACACCGCGGAGCCCAATGGGTAAAGCAGCATTAACACAGGTAATACACACACACACCCACACCACACACCACACCACACACCACACACCACACACACACACACACACACACACACACACACACACACACACACACACACACACACACACACCAACCTTCAGGGCCTCCTCTGGCACTATATGTTGGCTCTTCTCCAGGGTGTAGACATGGGAATGTGTTCACGTTAAGGCCAACATCCTGACCACTATATATATATATATATATATATATATATATATATATACTGTATATATATTTATTTACATTGTACATGTATTCATTTAGCAGGCTTTTTAATCCAAAATGACAAGTGAGGCTGACAACAATCAAAGCATCCATATCTGAGTACAGATATTAAATGCAGCAGGAAGTGATGTCATGGGAAGGCTCTGAGACATCGTATGGATGTACATGAGGAGACAGGCAGCAGGTTTAAAAGGATATCATATCCGAAGCGCACGACGTCTGACAGTTTGAGGGTGATGTATGTCTGCTCTGGAATCCGCAGGTCGTTCACAAAAGTCTGGATAGGAAGTCACCACAAAAAAAACATCCAATAAACACGAAGAATACAAAGATCATATCCCATAATATGCTGTGACAGGTTGGTTGGATGTCTTAATTGGTTCATGGATACATGGATAGAGAACCGCAATACGACTCAGACATCACCTTCTAGTCAGATGCTTTCATCCAAAGAGACTTGACAGTGAATTCAGATTAGTCATTAAGGAGCAGGCGGGGGTTAGGGGGCATCTTGCTCTAGGATGCCTACAGGTTAGGCTGCGGACACCGGGGAATCGAACCCAGAACCTTTCGGCTGGGAGACAAACCCCAGTCACTCAATGTGAAGCTGAGCCAGTCTCATGCTAAACATATCAAATATTCTGGATTATCAAACAGTATGAAGGGAACAGAAGGAAGGTTAAAGTTCATGCTATGCGGTAGTCTCTTACCCCGTTGAGACTGCCCAGGTCCTTGACCAGGTGCTGGTCCGTCGCCGGGTTATAGTTGATGACCGCATGCTGCTTGTCCACGCTACGAGACTAGGACACACACACACACACACACACACACACACACACACACACACACACACACACACACACACACACACACACACACACACACACATGTACACCTGCACACAAAAACACA
>OOFB01018626.1:0-11878 GCA_900323305.1 Trachyrincus murrayi | reverse complement strand
TGGCAACAGACTTCTCACTCCCCTTGGCAACCGCCTTCTCACTCTCCTGGGCAACAGCCTTGTCACTCTCCTTGCTGGGCAACAGCCTTGTCGCTCTCCTTGCTAGCCGCCTTGTCGCTCTCCTTGCTAGCCGCCTTGTCGCTCTCCTTGCTAGCCGCCTTGTCGCTTTCCTTGGCAGAAGCCTTGTTGCTCCTCTTGCTAGCCGCCTTGTCGCTCTCCTTGCTAGCCGCCTTGTCGCTCTCCTTGCTAGCCGCCTTGTCGCTCTCCTTGCTAGCCGCCTTGTCGCTCTCCTTGCTAGCCGCCTTGTCGCTTTCCTTGGCAGAAGCCTTGTCGCTCTCCTTGCTAGCCGCCTTGTCTCTCTCCTTGCTAGCCGCCTTGTCGCTCTCCTTGCTAGCCGCCTTGTCGCTCTCCTTGCTAGCCACCTTGTCGCTCTCCTTGCTAGCCGCCTTGTTCCTCTCCTTGCTAGCCACCTTGTCGCTCTCCTTGCTAGCCGCCTTGTCGCTCTCCTTGCTAGCCACCTTGTCGCTCTCCTTGCTAGCCGCCTTGTCACTCTCCTTGCTAGCCGCCTTGTCACTCTCCTTGCTAGCAGCCTTGTCACTCTCCTTGCTAGCAGCCTTGTCACTCTCCTTGCTAGCAGCCTTGTCACTCTCCTTGCTAGCAGCCTTGTCACTCTCCTTGCTGGAAGCCTTCTCACTCTCCTTGCTAGACGCTCTGTTACTCTCCTTGCTGGAAGCCTTCTCACTTTCATGTGGTGGACTGCAACTAGACAAGGATTTGGGCTTTTCAATTTTAGACGGTTGTTCAGAAATCGGTTCCTGTTTATCTGCAGATTGTTTCTCTGACTTCTTTTGTTTAGTTGTTTTGATTTCAGTTTGGCTTCCCTCTGGGCCCTCAGTTGGAGGACTGGGCTCTGGCTTTGATACATCACCACCAGCCTTGGAATCTACCTCCATTGGCTTTGATACATCACCAGCTTCCAACTCCACCTCCTTAGAGTTGGAGTCTTCCTTCCTGTCCTCCTCAGGTACAGTCTTTTTCTTTTCTTGGACACCAGCTTTCTCAGAGGTTGCTAGTGCAGTTTTTGCAGCAGTGGTTAAGGGCATGCCTGGGTCTTTAACACTTTTGTATTTATCTGTTAGTTTACATGATTCTTTTTGTGTAGTGTGTGGTTTGTCTGTCTTAATGTCAGAACTGGCTGCATTTTTAGAGTCCATCTTCAACATATCCTCGTCTTTCGAGGTAGCCTTTTCTTTTGACATGTAAGAGCCGCCTGAAGAGACAGCAAATGCTGACTCAGTTTTATGATTCAAGTCGGCTTCTGTCTTTTCAACTGTTTTACTTACTGCTTCATTGACTAATTTAGACCTGTCTGTACTGTCAAGCTCTTTGTGGTCGGATGACTTTGAAAGTGTGCGATTTAAATCCTTAGATGGGGGTGGAGACCCTTCCATTTTAGGCAAGGAAGACTTAAGAGGACATTTCTCCAGGCCCTTTTCTCCAGGAGCAACAGTGATCTCCTTTAGTGCCTTCCCATCTACTAACTTATTAACCTGACTCGACTGATTTGATGAGCCTTGTTCCTCTGTGGAATTATTATCTAGAGTAGAGCTCTGCCTTTTCTCTTCAAGTCTATTCTGCTCTACAGATGGCATCTCTTTGTTTCTGTCCTCTATGATTTTATTAACGCTCAAAATTTGTGCGGGCTGTTGCTCTTTGCTACTTGATTCACTCTGGACATCTTTGTTGACTGTGTGATAGGTGTTTCCATTCACATGATCCTTTTCGCCCAGTTTCTCTCCCGATGTCCCCACCACTTTTGCAGGATCCTTGAAATGTGTTATGGATGGGCTTTGAGTGATGATGTTAGTCCCGCTGTTTTTGTCAAAGTCCTCGCTAAGTTTCATCCCTCTTTTTTTCAGAGGGATTTTGGCCTGCTGGTCATTCTTGAGCAACCGCTGGTGTTCTTCAATGGCATTTCTTCGGATCTCGTCGCTTTGCTCGGCTTTTGGTTTTATACATACGACGGTTCCCTCAGCAGTCGGCGCAGGCTCCTTGATTTTATTCTCTGTTACCTCCATGGGCTCTTCTTTGATGGTCTGTTCATTTGCAACGACGCTGCTGTTTGAAATAACTTTGTCTGATTGGTCGGTAGGTTCAGATTCATCTTTGCAGTGGCCATTCAGGGGGGATTTGGCCTCAGTGACATCGGATTTTGTGTCATCTTTCTGCGGCTGTGTTTCACTGCTCTCAGTTTTGATGGAGATGGAACTCGGCGGGTCTTTGGGGTCTTCTTCATCGGTTGTGATGTCCTCTGACTTTTTTACTCCATCTGAAATGACATTGAGAACACATTATGCAAATAGAATACACATACAGCGGGATGCATATTTAACCTTCAAGGTGTGTTGACTAAGGGCGCTTTCACAACTATAGTTCGGTTGATTTGGTCCGAACCAGTGGCTCATTTGTTACACTGTTGCACATTCACCCTAAACGAGGGCCAAAATGTGTAAACACCACACGTGAGCAAACTATGTTGGAATTTGTTTAGAAAAGTTGGTCAGGAGTGGTGTCTTCCAAAAAAACACGGAAACCTATATCGAATCGCTCTTGCAATAAAAAAGTAATCATGAAACCCAAAATGGAAATGTATCAAACTCATGACGTGTGGATGTAGAAGTACAGTTGTCACCATTCTCTGGATGTTATACCAATGTGCAAACTGTGAGAAGCCCATTCACTTTGAAAGTGAATCGAGACATCGCAATCACATATAAAACAATGTGTTGATTCATGTTACACAAAGTTATACAGCCGCGCTGCCTTGAGCGGCCTGTTTCCTGTAGTTGGTTCGGATCACGTTCTCACCTGAAGTGAACCGAACTGTAGTTCACTGGGAAGCGGATAGAGACCCCCGTTTTCTAGCCCACCAGAGTTTGTTTGGTCCGCACCGTACTATCGGAGTAACAGCTCAGGTGTGAAAGCACCCTAAATCAAAGGAGCTTTTTGGAAACAGTTTCACTAAAATCTGATCATTTTTAAACAGGAACAAATACAGAACGTAGAAAATCACGTGTAAGGCCCTACGAAATTAAACACTGAATCTAAACATATATCATCATCATATATCGACTATTCCAGAAATTACCTCCATCCTTTTTCTCCCCTCCATCAGCGCTAGCGTCTTTCTCTTTGGCCAACAGTTCAGGGTCAATCTGGGTCTTCAGCAGAGCTAGAACCTGGGCCAAGTCGTGTCTGGTTCTATGAATTAACCAATCATAAAGCATTAGTAGACAGCTGGCGTTCAGAGTGCCCAACATGCTAAAGATTATTCTAAACAGAGGGACAGCACAATGTCTGGTCTAATTTTGCAATTACGGTTTTTGATTGACTCAAATTGGTGACAATGAAACAATGGCGCGTGGCAAAATTAGTACCAAGAAGTGACATATGGTTGGCAAATAACATCACTCTGCTCCAATTTGCAACAATCTGAAAACGTAATAGCCAAAGCTGTTTGGCGCGCTCCTTGTTAATTATAATGTAGGGTACAGCAATGTTTGAGGATGAATCAACAACGTCGCTTAAAATCATCAGGAAAAAAAGCACATCTTTTTATCTACCTGACAATACACTTCCAAGAGGACCCGTCCAAGTCGTCCAGCTCCTCCAGATAGACGCGCACGTTATTGTCTTGGTCGAGTTGGAACCAGTACATCTGGCCGTCCTTGTCACGACCGATCGGCTGCAGACGCATTTTATCCGGATCCTCCTCGTTGATGGCGGTCTTGAACTTAACATTGTCATCAAATTGGCATTCACACAAATACTGGGGGGGAAAACAGAAAAGGTAGGTTTTTGTAATGTTAAATAATTATTGTTCTGCACTAGTCCCATTTCTGTTAGTAATTTATTATGTGTTAATTACATCTTGGAAGTAAATATATCACATAGCTGCAGTAGTATAAGATACAACATTGAAATATAAGGACAAATGACAGCGGGACATTGTTACAGGTGACTTCATGAGCAGTGTTTACCACAACATCTTTACTTCGTTGATTTATGCATTTTGTCCAATGTAATAATTTCAATGGAAATGTTATAAACCTCACTCACTTTAAGAATTCCTGTCTTGCACTCGACGGACATGTCTTTGTATCCATTTTTCTCGAGCTCCCAAGCCCATGTAGTGTTGAAGTCTTGACATAACTGTAAGACACACAGTAGTAAAGTCAAATAAATGAACATAATAACATCAATGTAGAAAGAAATTGACGCAATAGAAGAAATTCAGGATGAAATGAAAGCATGGCCAAAACAAAGATGTTTGACGATGGACCTAAGAAATGTCACTGCAAGTTGAAACAAAAAAACTAAACCAATTAAACTTCAAATGTAATTTTTAAAAAAAATTAACTTGAGATAGAAAAATGATGTGGAGTAGGGGATGGAAAAATTCAAAATGCAAATCAACTGCATGGCTTTGGAATACAGCAAAAAAAAAGAGCATATAATAACCATCTTAATCTTAAAAGTGAGTGAATATTTTCAAGTGCTTACCTTTACAAGATGCTTCTCCCATCTTTCGGCTGACACCGACTTGCCGATCTTCCTCAGCAGCTTCATGTGAAGGTCCACCAGTAGCTTAGGGACTGTGGGATTTGCGTTGGACATAAAAGTAAAAGTTATGTCTTCTGTGCATGTATGGTGATATGGGGAATTCTGTCACGGTTTAATGCTAAACACAAGACACATTTTGAGCTATGGTCGGCTATATTTTATATTGTTTAGTAATTTACGTATTCCCATGTTGTTTACTTATTATGATTATTATTTATTATTATTCATATTAATTACCGTATTCCCATGTTGTTTACTTATTATGATTATTATTCATATTAAGTCAACATTATTATTATTAAGTAAACAGTTTGTTTGCCTGTAAACAAACATTTACAAAAACAATTGGGTAATCAATTACTTTGTCACATGCCATTCCTTTCCTTTAGATACTTTGATATATCAAGGGGGGGGGGGGGAGTATTCCTATTTAATACACGTTATTATTTGCATCACGTTTAAGGCAATAACATTTTAATAGCCTATATTTATTTTTAAGAAGTGGAAGTTTCTGGTAAAGTAAAATTGTCAGTGCTCTGTGTCTTATTCTTCAAGATGGCCTCCGAGAACAGCGCTGCTGAACACACACACACACACACACACACACACACACACACACACACACACACACACACACACACACACACACACACACACACACACACACACACCGAACCGCACGAAACTGATTGATATTGAAGAAGCCAGCAAAACACTCCTCACTCCCGCAGGCGCGAGGACGCGGAGTCAAAACTCCGCCAATTAGTTTTGAACTGCACTCGCTTGCTGCGCGAGGCGTAATTACGGAATACTCAGGAAGTCTCGGGCCCCGAGTGCGCATGCGCGCGGACCACTAAACGCCACAATACTGTAACTGTAAATAAAGTGCTTAATTGCGTCGCGCGTCGCGTGCAATGTTGACGACTTCGACAGATCGCGTGGAAGCACAATTGCCTCGCGGATCCGCGACGAAGCGTGTCGCCTGCGCCGTCCCCAGTCCACTGTAGATCGCACATTTCTCTCTCGCTGCATCGCAACCAGTTCAAAAAAAGCAGATAAAGGCTGCCTGGAAAATAACATGCATTTAAAGCTCCAAACTGCACGAAAAACGCACATAAGATTGACCGCTCAGCGGATAAAAAAAATCACAAAATGGCCAACGCTCTCGATTTCTACTTCGAGCAATAGATGTTTGGCATGAACACGCCACATTAAAACACACACACCACGTCAAAAACCACACAATAACACAACTGGCTAGCGCTTAGCCACAGCTAGCAACGATAGCAACATCGTTCATGCCAATGGTGTAGTCTCTCATCCCCCCCCACCCACCACCACCATAAGCACTTTACTTATTCGCCGTTTGTACCTGCGGATGTGTCCTGGAGATATCGCTCCAGCTGCGGGAAGGTGAGCTCCGGTAAATCCAGCAGGGCGCCATATCGCTCCAGGAAGGAACATATGACGGCGTAACTTGGGCTTAAACCGGGGAGAGGGCTCGCCGTTGCCGCCGAAGCAGCCATCTTTTCCACCGGAGGAGCAAGACGCCGAGCTCATAGGACCACTGGCTGCTGCCCACAATTCACCGCGTCGAACGCACCAGTGGCCCAGAGGTCTTTGCGGTGAAATGTGCGAATGTAAACAAACGAGTACGCGCGCGGAAAGATCATCCTCATCAGTGTAACGTGCGCTGCTTGTTTTGTTTTTTTGTGCCGCTCGCGGTGATTTCGGTTTAGTGTGCGCGCGCGCGCGTGTGTGTGTGTGTGTGTGTGTGTGTGATGTATAACTCACACACACTTTCAGGAATACATTTATAGATGCAGCCTACTGTAGGAATATGTTCAATACATACCATGCAATACTTTTTTTTCATTAATTCATATGTTCGTTTGTTTGAGCAATCTATTCTAGACTTATACACAAATAGGCCTGCCTGCAACTGAAGCTCTGTGCAATAACAACATTTTTTTTGTTGTTATTCATGTGTAACTAATGATATGGTTGTTATTAAACGAAGCCATGCATCGGGTTGTGGAAAGTCCTCGTCCCATGCCACTGATGATACCTAATACCTAAACTATAATATCATATAATCCACTGACTATAGTAGATGCACTTTTAAACACGAGTCAAATCTCCATTAATGGTGTCATTGGGTTAGTGGACAATGGCCCTTCCAAATAATTTGTAAATGCCATTGATTGATCAGTTGATTGTTCAGGAACCCCACCACAGTAGTTGAAGTGACTATTACCATTTTGTAAAGTCAGACTTTAAACGTGCGGCGTCAGAGGTTTTGGTATGTAGGCAAGTTGAATTATGAAAGGAACAGTTGTTAGAGAAGTTCCCCTAACAGCCAGCAGAGTGCGCCGGAGCGCATAGAGAAAGTAGGAGAAATCACAGTAGACTTATCTTACACTGAAAAAAACAGGGTTGCAGGGTGACGCTATTTCAAACTTTTGAGGATGACCATTGTGTAAAGTTTTTAAAAGAGTACTGCCTGATATTTTGTTTCTTTGCATGTCTTTTGCAGTAATATAAATAAAATATATAATAAAATATTTTTGTTGTGCATCTGTATAACTGTACAATAGTAGGGTGGCCAGCACAGTGTCTTCATTTCTGACAGAGAAGGAAAAGTGGTGGTGTTGATGTAACATGAATAATTCTTCAATAAATAATGATGAATAATCCATTCATAGCTTCTGGCACCTGCCTACCAGGGCGTTTATTTGTGACGTCATACAGGCATCTCAGGAACATGAAATCCATTTTCTTATTGACAAAGTTCTAAAGTTCTCCGGAATGAGATCCATCAAATTGAATCACTTTGACTTTGTGTCTCTGTCATCAACTCCTTTTAAACTAAACAATACACTGAAGTGACCTGTCTGTCTACATCACCTACTTACCCAAATAACCACCTGTATTTAAACCCCTTTTCTACCCCTTGTCTCTCGTAACATTCTCACATAGCCTAGCATTGCAGTTTATGTTGTAATGCCTATTGTCTATGTTCTACTCTCTCTCTCTCTCTCTCTCTCGTAATGCCTATTGTCTATGTTCCTCTCTCTCTCTCTCTCTCTCTCTCTCTCTCTCTCTCTCTCTCTCTCTCTCTCTCTCTCTCTCTCTCTCTCTCTCTCTCTCTCTCTCTCTCTCTCTCACTCAAGTAAACAAAGCTGCGATAAAAACATATGAATAAAACATACAAACAAGTATGCATCTTATTTCAGCTAATTTTATTTCACATTTTTGTCCACAATAAATACAGTTTATCGTCCACTGCTATATAACTGTAATGCTCAACCTATGAAGAGTTTGTGTTAGATTGACATTGTGGGCAGTTTGCAACTGAATTTCAGTTTCAGATAATAACCCCCCCCCCCCCCACCCCCCTCCCCAAAATAATGCATTTTGTTATCAGGATCAACATGACGTAAATAATTCCCTTCTTTATTGGGAAAAGAAAATGTTTTTTCGATCTCTATATATAGAACAGGGTAAATGTAAACTTCAAAAACAAGTTTGATGACATTCAGATCTCAACGAGATCAACGAGAACACAGCAACAAGGCTGAAGGATTTCTTTTTAATCTGAACAAATTTACTTTTGTCTCAATAGATTTCTTTTTAAAATCCTCAATAGAGACATCCATCTCCAAGCTCTCTGTAAACGATAATTATTTCAAAATACGATGAAATATCATACCCAAATCTCAACAAAAGACACTATAATATGGCTATTTAAAGGCTAAATAATTCTAGGGCAATTTAAAAAAAAAAGAGAACAATATCATACCTATATAACTGGTCAACTGAAATGTCTAAACAAGAAAAATAGTACAAACGATGGAGTGTCCACAAAAGAGACCAACCAGCAATACTGAAAAGGGATAAAAATAACAAAAACACGAAATACCTCAAAAAGTGCTTCAGTATGTCTGCTAGTATATATATAGCCTATATACATTTCCACTGGATAGCTAGCTAGCAGCTCGTAGCTCAGGATGTTTTCCCGCCATAGAAGCGGCAGTCAGGCCCAGT
This sequence comes from Trachyrincus murrayi, assembly GCA_900323305.1. Taxonomy (NCBI): domain Eukaryota; kingdom Metazoa; phylum Chordata; class Actinopteri; order Gadiformes; family Macrouridae; genus Trachyrincus; species Trachyrincus murrayi. The sequence continues at coordinate 3,208 of OOFB01018626.1, read as the reverse complement.
GTCTCTCTACACCGCCGGTCGGATAGCCTTGATAAACTACTGGCCAACCGCCTACCCAACTCCTGGCTGTTGTACTACTCCCCTAAAACCCGTCTACTCAAGGCCTATGTTAGTTTTTTTTTTTTTTTTTTAATGAATGAAATATCTAGAATTTTTTTTTTAAACACAATGAAAGAAATGACATATAATATATATAGTCGTTCAGATATCCCTCAGCTAGAAAATATAGAATTTGCTGTTAGAAAAACAAAGCTAATATGTGTGTGTTTGTGGTGGGGGGAGATTTGGGGTGGGGGGGGTGGGCGGAGGGGTGTATCAAAAATACAATTAAGGGTACGAAACGTGATCTTAATCTCACTATCAAAGTCAGGTAGGATTATTTCCCTATGAAATAACTTTGTCTAAAATTGCCACTTTCCCTTAAGTTTTGTTTTGTTTTAAAACGAAGAGGACCAGCCTCTTCGTGACTGGGATTTTCCACATGTATAGAGACAACACATCTTCTACCCCCGCCAGTGGACACTTCACTGCATAGTAACAATTCAGTCAATTTCGGTCAATTTCTTTTTTTAACGAGGTAATGAGACTCAAAGCCTGACTATAAAAATAGCAATTAGCGTAATAAGAAGATACAGTTCAAGAAGAGACAAAACAGAAGAGAAACGAATAGAGTGACACAAGTATCGAATATAGTAATATATAATCGAATATAGTAAACCAGAGAACTAGAAGAAGTAGAAAACGAGAATGTAAAGGCACATATGTTGTTCTTTCCTCCACGCTAACAAGAGCCTGTTGTTGTGACAGACGTAGAAAAGGCTATTTAGAGAAAAACTACAGACTGGTCGAGCCTCATTGAGTAGACTGGTGATCCATCCTGCTGAGAGAGAGAGAGGGAGAGAGAGAGAGAGAGAGAAGGGCCGGGAGTTTCCATTGGTTGTCCAGAAGGGAGGCAGGGTGGGGCTAAATCCACTAGGTGTCACTGTGTTCCGCCATCTCCAGCCAGGCTGTTATGTGTTATGTGTTTTTTTATTTTATTTCCTCTGTTCTCTTTAGACCAGCGTGATCTCCACCTCCTCTCTCCTCTTCACCTGCCCACGGGGGTGCTGCTTCGGGGGGGGCGGGGCGGCTCGAACCTGGCGATGACATGGACGTTAGAGACACAGTAGGAAAACACAGAGGGGTAAATGGTGTCATCATCTGCACACCTCTGAAGCAATGGGAGTGTGCAAGACGTTACTTTCCATTGGCAAGGAGTTGGAATTGAAACATCATGCTACGTATTGCTATCCATGCTGTGCTATATACTGTGCACTTCGGGCCTCGCTGTGTACACTGTGATTGGATTGTGCTGCTCAAGCTGTTTTTCGAGACATCGTATTCTCACTTCACGTCATATTCTGGACTGAGGTCAATCTGACAGTGCTAATTAGCATTGCTCTGCATCGGCTGCTATGGGGCGACGCTAGCTAATGTAGGTTTTTACCCTTCGGCGTAAAAACCGCTGAAGGGTTTCGACTGACTCCGGGGGGGGTAAATGGTAAGAGAGGAGGGTGTACTGTTCATTTAAATACACACGGCCCGTGGAAGGCTTGTGCCAACAGCTGAAACAACACTCCCCGCTGCTGAGATCTGCTGCTCTACGTCAAGGACAACATTCCTTTGATGTTTGGGCCCAAATATACTTATATATATATATATATATACATATATATATATATATATAATATACTTACCCTGCCGGCAGTCTCGCAAGTCAATGCAAAAAAAACATTGAAAGAATTTCCACATTTTTAAATATCAACTGACTTCAATGTCATACAATGCCGTGTTTACTTACAGGACGAATGGTTCCAGAAGCACTGGCAGGGTATTTGGGAGGCTGAGAAGAGCTGGGAGATGGACCTGAGGAGGCAGAAACACAACAGCCACGCTTAGCATGAACACACACGCTGAGCATCATTTAGAGATGGTTTCACCGAGGCAACGCCCAGCGCTCTTACTCTGAAGGGGGCTTTTGAGGGGCACGGGCGGGACCCTGTGGTGTCCGTTAGAGTAGGACGGAGGCCGGCCTATGGGGGAGGAGGCGGCGGTGCTGGAGGGGCTGGACAGAGGGGAGGCCAGGGAGGTGGGCGTCTGGACGGGGCTGGACTGGCAGGGGCTGCTGTGGAAGGGCCCCGGCTGGAAGGGACTGCGAGGGGACTGGTCGCTGGGGGCCGGAGTGGAGGCCAGCGGAGAGGGGGGCGCCTGCATGAAGCACAGTGAGGACCTCAGGTATTATGACCTGTGTGTGTGTGGTGTCTATCTGTGTGTGTGTGTGTGTGTGTGTTTGTGTGTGTATGTGCACTCTGTACCTGTGCGCTAGTATCTCTGGGCGCATCTCCGTCCTCACTAGCGGTGCTAGCGCTAGCGCTGGCGGTGGCGGTGGTCAGGTCTTCCACCAGCACGGCGGGGAACACGCCCACCACTCCGTTGAACTCCCCCTCCCAGAAGCCGTCGTCCTCCCGCGTCTCCCGGCTCAGGATGCGAATGATGGCGCCCTCGGGGAAGGACAGCTCGTCCTCCGTCTGCCCCGCGTAGTCGTACAGGGCCTTGGCGAATGCCACTGAGAGAGAGAGAGAGAGAGAGAGAGAGAGAGAGAGAGAGAAGGTTATCATCTTGTAGCTGACACCCCATACATGCTCTCATGATGCAGTAATAATAAGAATAAGAATAATACACTTTATTAGCAGTTACAAATTGGAATAATTTCAATGCAATCAAGAAAATAAAAACATAGATAAAAGACAATGAATAAAAATCTTAAGAATAAATACATGAAAAATACATTTGATAAAAAATACTTTTTAAAAAGAGTTTTAAAAGAGGACACTGAGGTGGCTTGTCTGACTCAATGGAAGGCTATTCCACAGTTGTGGAGCCCTTACGGCAAATGCCCTACGACCCTCTGTCTCAAGCCTTGCCCTGGGCACCGAGAGCTCCCTCTGTCTCAAGCCTTGCCCTGGGCACCGAGAGCTGCCTCTGTCTCAAGCCTTGCCCTGGGCACCGAGAGCTGCCTCTATCTCAAGCCTTGCCCTGGGCAACCGAGAGCTGCCTCTGTCTCAAGCCTTGCCCTGGGCACCGAGAGCTACCTCTGTCTCAAGCCTTGCCCTGGGCACCGAGAGCTACCTCTGTCTCAAGCCTTGCCCTGGGCACCGAGAGCTGCCTC
>OOFB01018622.1:9349-28542 GCA_900323305.1 Trachyrincus murrayi | reverse complement strand
CATGCACGAGCAACGCAGCGACGCCAGTGCAGCCACGCTCCACAACAAGGTGAGAACCTAACCCTAACCCTAACCCACTGACGTGTTTTATTACAGCAGGGTCATTCTCCATGACATAACCCTAACCCTAACCCACTGACGTGTTTTATTACAGCAGGGTCATTCTCCATGACATAACCCTAACCCACTCACGTGTTTTATTACAGCAGGGTCATTCCATGAGATTAAGTAGGCACCAAAATCAACGCAGGAAAAACATGGTTTTAATTATACAGCGGTGTTTGTGCAAAACTGCTTAAAGGGAAACAAAGCGAGAACAAGAAATAAAATACAAAACGACATTACACACTACTTGACCGAGAAGAAAGCTGAAATGAAAATGTATGTTTGAAGATGAAGATAATAAAGCAGTGTGTGTCGGTCCTCAGGTGTACATCTGCGGGGGGTTCAACGGGGCCGAGTGTCTTCAGAGCTCTGAGTACTACGACCCACGGACCGACCAGTGGACCCTCATCTCCCCCATGAGCTGCCAGCGCAGCGGCGTGGGGGTCACCGCCTACAAGAACCACCTCTACGTGGTCGGTTTGCCATTGCAACACAGCTCTCTCACACACACACACACACACACACACACACACTCACTGAAACAGCCTCTGAACGTGCCTGTTAACAATTTGTCTGCTAATAGCAGCTACTTGTTGGGCCGAACATTGTAATTATGGGATGTGTGTGTGTGTGTGTGTGTTCGTGTGTGTGTGTGTGTGTGTGTGTGTGTGTGTGTGGACACAATAGAAAAAAATTCCACTTTTAATACACAACATCACCTGGTAGCCTACACTTGGAGCACTCCACGCCCTCCTCCATGGAGGTGCTGACGGGGAAGTCTATAAACCGGGCGTGACTTGACGCCATCGTTTCCTTCCCCGCCGCTCTCCAGCTGGGTGGCTTCGACGGGGTGAACCGCCTGCACACCGTGGAGGCGTACAGCCCGGCGACCGGCGTGTGGCGCTCGGTCCCCTCCATGCTGAACCCACGCAGTAACTTTGGCGTGGAGGTGTTGGACGGGCTGCTGTACGTGGTGGGCGGCTTCAACGGCCACAACACCACCTTCAACGCCGAGTGCTACGACGACAAGACGGAGCAGTGGCGCGGCGTGCGTGACATGACCGTGTACCGCAGCGCGCTCAGCTGCTGCGTGGTCTCGGGACTGCCCAACGTGGCCGAGTACGCCGTCCCACGCCCACCGCTGGGGTGCGGGCGGCCGGACGGACGTTTAAATTAAAATTCACTAGTTAATTGATCTGTTGGTCTGTTCTATACTCTTTTTTTTACATTGATAAGTTACTACGATTATACAACGATAACTTGGTGCTACTAATACTAATATGCACTACTGCACTTTAATATATATTATTTTATTTTAATGAAACTTTTTATTCTATTAAATTATTTTATTCCTATTTTTTTTATTATTACCTGCTCTTTTACATTGATCGATTGATATATATATATATATATATATATAATTTCATAATGTGTAGCCTACTGCTGTTACAATTGAATTTCCCTTTGGGGATGAATGAAGTAGGCCTACCCATCTGATAGAATACAATACAATACACCTTTTGAACGGACGGGGGCGCTGTAGCCTCGTAGAAAGCAGTCGCGCGTGTTCTCTCCTCGTAAGGAAGTGACGTCAGTTGGTGTTGCTGTGTTGCTGAGCTCGAGCGGAGGCGAAGAAGCGCGGGTCGATTGGAACTGAAAGTTGAAGAAAGCTGACATTCCTCCTGCACCGGCAGGTATCAATAACACCGGCAGGTATCAATAACACCCATCCGAACCACCGAAGCTGCTATCGGGTTTGAAATATAAGTAACGCAAAGCAAAACGCCGTGGTGTATTCTTTACGGCAGAGTTGCTAGCGGACAAGCTAGGTTAATCATGTTCAGTTGGCGTGGGGCCGGTCATTCTCATTGAGCTCTGCTTTGTGTTGTTGACCAGTCGAACCCAACATGTTGTTGTTGTTGTTGTTGTCGTTGTCGTATAGATCCCTTATCTCCCCTCCCCCGCTGCTGCGTGAATAGCTAACGGCTAACTGGGTCCAATAGCGGTGCGTTCATTTGCTATACTTTTGGCTGCACAGTCGGTTTGTAAGTAAGGAGTTGTGCGCCATGCTGCTCCAGGTGGTGCCCGGGGGTCCGATCACGGCGATGGCTGCCCCGACCCTGCAGCAACCCAGCTTCCTTCTGGTGAGTCTCTCCCTGCTCTGTGTTTAGTGGCATAACCCTAACCCTGTGTTCAGTGGTATAACCCTAGCCCTGTGTTTAGTGGTATAACCCTAACCCTAGCCCTGTGTTCAGTGGTATAACCCTAGCCCTGTGTTTAGTGGTGTAACCCTAACCCTAGCCCTGTGTTCAGTGGTATAACCCTAACCCTAGCCCTGTGTTTAGTGGTATAACCCTAACCCTGTGTTCAGTGGTATAACCCTAACCCTAGCCCTGTGTTCAGTGGTATAACCCTAACCCTGTGTTTAGTGGTATAACCCTAGTCCTGTGTTTAGTGGTATAACCCTAACCGCTCCCATACAGCCCGCGTGTGTTGTATTACTTTGAAATGAAATGCATTAACGTTAGTGTCAGTGTCTGATAGAGTGGCTTTGTTGTGGTCTCTGGTCCTATAAAAGCCAAGGTTGTGTGTAGGAGTATGTGGCGCACATAGATGGTCAACATATTGTAGGCTTTAAATTAATTGAAATATTATAGTCTATGTAATGTCTGTACATACTTGGTCAATGCAGCCAGTTCTGTCATGTATGTTTTCACCCTGTATTGATTTAATCATTTTGTTTTTTCCTCAGGCCAACCTGAAAGCAGACTCTACCACCAAGCCTCTCCTGCAGCGATGCCAGGACTTGGTGAAAGTCATCAACGACTACCCTGCCAAGGTACCATCATCACACGATGCCGCCACTGTCCCTGGAGAACATAAACACGTTGCTACGTGTTTAACCAGGGCAGTGGTTGTTCATATGCTATGGTTTGTGTTCTCCAGGGACAGTAGCGGCACCAGGCCAGGCATGGTGCTCCCTGGGGCAGGTCAGGCAGGGGCTAACGTCCCCTTTTAAGGCTGGAAGCCTTCTATAGTCTGAACAGCTGCTCCTGTGAGTCAGCATACAGTGACTGGCTTTCACTGTCTCTTTGCTCTCAGTGGAATGTAACCTTTGAGCTGAGCAATACTTTATATTCTTCTATATTCTTCTTGCATAAAAAGAACACTCAAATCCACTACTTTTAAAGTTTTCTAAATGACCATCTGTTTGGTTCTTTTGTGGAGCTGTTCTCTAAAGTCTTTTTTTCTTGAAAGTTATCTTAAAAGTCTTTTTTTCCATTTAAAGTCATTTATTTACACACACACACACACAGACAGACAGTAAGTTAAAGCTGAAAAGGTGGGCATAGTTTAGTTGTAAGGGTGCTTGACTCCAAACCGAAAGGTTCTGGCTTCGAACCTCCATATCTGCAGTCTAACTTTAGGCATCCTCCTACCTGTTCCTTAATGACATGACACGCTTTGCTCTGCGAAATGAATAAATAATAAAAAGGTGTTTGTAGTTAGTTCAGATCCAAGCCTGTTTCTAAACAACAGGAGAGCAGCGGTCTCACTGCTGTCGCCCCACTGAGGGACACAACGAGAGGGTGGGGGTGAGATTAACATAGACACTGTCACTGCATTGTGTTTCGCCCAGAGACCGAATTCAATAAGCATTCTGTTCATGCTGACTAAAGACTGTAAATGTTGCTGCAGTTGGATTGTTGCTTCTCCGGTATTGATCTCTAAGTGTAGCCCATTGTTTCTGCTCTGTTGTTGGTTTTTTATTGATATAGGGTATTTTGGGGTTCCTGGTTGTTCTGATGGGGACATAGTTGTTGTAGTTTGATGATTTCATGTTAAATGCATTAGTTTCACCATAAACATCTCACATGTCTATAGATGCTGCGTGCATAGTGTGCATATTACTATTGCACATAAAGACAGATAATTACTTACATTAACACATAATTACATTAAACGTAAGGCTTTGGTGTAGTGTGTGTGTTGTGTACATTATCATGTTTGTGTGTACATATCATTTGTCCAGGAGCTGCATGTGATCTTCCCCTGGCTGGTGGAGTGTGTGTTCGGCAGTCTGGACGGGGTCATCGCAGGATGGAACCTCCGGGCCATTTCTTCCCGTGCCAACGGATACAACCTAGTGCTGGACTTCCTGGATCCCAGGTCTGCCCACTTGGCCGCAGACACCAAATTAACCGCTAGCTATCTGTTAGCAACATAGCTTCCTAAATTGAGGAAGCTATGTATCCCGTTTATTTCCTTCCAGCCAATCACTTGATAGTCGAGCCCTTTGAGACTGTAACTATGAGTAAGGCCTATGCAAATAATATCGACTTGACTGGTAGCATTCCAGTGTTAGCTATTAGCTTGGGAAAGTAGAAATGCAAACAGATTAGGTCCTCGAGGAGGATATATGTTCAAAACAAGGGCTTCTGGGAATTTGAGTCTTTGCGATGACTGTGTAATGTATAGATTTGAATTGTACCCTGACTCTTGTTTTTCTCCTCAGTGGCCCAATGATGAAGCTTGTGTACAAACTCCAGGCGGAAGAGTACAAGTATGAAGTCTCCGTCAGTCATCTGCCTGTAAGAGAAAATGAACCATCTTATTCGGTTTTGTATTCATATTTCCAATGTGTCGACTATTCTTGTGTCCCATTCCTCATCACAGTTTAGCGTGTGTTCCTCGTTTTTCAAGTTGACATGCATCAATTATCACATAAACCTCTCTTTGTGTGTGTTGCAACATGCTGGGACCTTTACTTTGAAAACATGGAATTGTCCACCTCTGATGGAATTGCCATTGTGACCCTGTTGTTAAGGATGAATCTATGGAGGATTGTACTGTATTTGAAGGCCTGGTTGTTTGTTGCAGGGCCCGGTGAAGGCGTCCATCCAGGAAGGTGTCCTTCCAGACTGCCCTCTGTTCCACAACAAGCTGCAGTTTGCCATGTCTGGTCTGCTTGCGCTCAGTATCCTTCACAGTAAAAGCCCCCCCCTCCCCCTGCGTGGCTCTGAACATCCCCATAGAGCTAGTGGTGCCTTGATTACATCAACAGGCCTATGACTAGCCCTGGCTTGTGCTTTAACCGTAACCATGACGAGGCTCAAATAAGCATAGTATGCGCAATGCTGATTGGCTGAACATGTTGATGTTTTCATTTTCAAATGCTAGTTGGCCAACAATACAACAGGATGTGCAGAGAAGCTCATTCCTCACTCCTCATGTGATGAATGTTTGATAAGACTGGTGTGAAACATGGCCATGGTGCTAGTCTCACCCTGCTGTAATTCAGTTTAGTAACTTGGCTGGGATTCAACCCCCAGAGCTACTGCACTACCCTGAGTATCTCTGCTCTTCAACCAGTAACTTGTTGAATAAAGAGTATGTTTTATGTTTGAGTTGTTCCTTAACTTTCTGCAGATCCGTTTGAATTCTACATGTTCAACTTCGCCCACAGTCTCATCACAGTAAAGGTACAGCACGTCTTCTTCATGGAATTAGAAGGTTAAATGTAGATAAGGTAGTGTTGTCCTCTGGTGGCTGTCTTTAAAACTGCAGTAAGAAAAAGCTTTTCAATTTGGAGTTGGATGAGAAAATATGACTGTATATGACTTTGTTGTACAAAGCAGACTTGTCTGTGTATATATTTGCAGTAAAGTAATGTGAACTGACGCAAGACTAGCCATGCTATACATAATTCATATTTCATGTGTTTTATCCTTTACTTTCCATCAGCATTGTGGTAGTTGACAGTCTCCCCATAGTTCTTCCCTCTGTGATCTTCAGTTAAAATCCCTCAGTGTGAATGTAGCCTGACAGCAGTGCTGTTTAATCTGATGTATGAAACATCCACCTGTGCGTGCCGTTCCCAGAGCTGTCCTCCAGGCCAGCAGGGGAGCTGTACAGACTCTGCCTACTTCATGCTGGTGGACACCTACCTGAAGTACTTCCTGCCTACGGAGGGAGTAGTCCCGCCCTCTCCCTTCTCTGACTCCAGAGGTTCTGTCACAGCTCCTTCTCCAAGGTATACCGTCCACCAGCACCTGGCTGCTTCTAACCAATCAACATCATATCGCTTGTGTTTATGGAGAGAGAGAAAAACACATTCTTTGTGATTGCATTCACGAGTTGCGAAGTGTGGCTTTGTGTGTGAAGTGTGGCTTTGAGACACATTTTGAAATACAGAATATGCAATCAATCACCGTGCGTGCGTCCGTGCGTGTGTGTGAGAGATTACCTGTTCTTTGAGATGTATTTTGAGTGCTTTTAAGTTACTAGATGGTCTACTTTATAGATATATACGATACAAACCTCTCTCCCTAAGGCTGATATCTTAAGTTCTTCCTGCTGGACAGGAAGTAAGAAGTCCCGCTGGTGCAGGTTTACCCACAGTGCTGTGCTCCCCTCAGGCCCCAGAATGTGTCGTTTTCGGGCTACGGCGTGCACAGCCCCAGCCTGCTGAAACACCACATCTTCCACCAGCCCTCAGCCACCGCAGACCCTGCTGCCCAGGAGATATGGAGATCAGAGACGCTCTTACAGGTCAGAGGTCACCACCGCACTACACAGCTGTGTGTATGTGTCAATGTTTTATTTTAGATTTTGTCTCGGCTAAGTTAAAAAGGACACTTCTTGAAGGTAATTTTGGAACACAAACTTTTTTTTTTCATTAAAAATATTATTTGAAGAAAAAAGAGAATTGGCCAAAAGAAAGTCTGGTCTAATAACGTATCAACAAGTTTTTAGTTTTGTTGTTTTTAAACAAAGAGAATAAGAAAAACTTGGACTTCTTGGACGTATCAACAAGTAAACGGTGTTGTTCTTCTTGTCATCTGGACTCCAGATGTTTGTGGAGGTGTGGCTCCACCACTACTCTCTGGAGATGTACCAGAAGCTCCAGTCCCCACAGGTGAAGGTAGGCTGCACACCGCACCCCTCTGTCTCCACCACTCACCTCCACCCTCACCCTCACTCTCTCTGTTTACTTCCTCTACCGCTCTCCCCCTCCAGCCATACACTCACATGCACACCCCCCTCTCCTCCTCCTCCTCTCCCCTCTACTGCACTGCAACACTGCATGGCTGGCTACGGTCTGGCTGGCTATCACTGCACCTGGTCTCACACACACACACACACACACACACACACACACACACACACACACACACACGCACATGCAGATACACACATGCATGTGCACATGCACAAGTTGATGCACAGGATGGTGGTGATATTGGTGCTAGATATGGTTGATTTAAAGGGGAACCATTAAGCTTGGCTGTTTTGTAATATAAAAAATAATAAGTAAAAAGACCATTGACGTCATTGGTCTGGACTTTTACAGGATTTTTGAGTTGATGTTACGGACCGTGGTTTTTCACAACATGCGTGTACTCTCTTATATTTGAAAATAGCCGAGCTTGACGGTTGTCCTTTAAACATGACTGGCCCAGAGCAGACCTGGACCTGGCATACATTCTAGACGTGGCTTTAATCTTTTATTTGTGTCATTATCTTAATTTAAACCATAGGCCTGGGGCTTGGTAAGAAGGGATCACGTTGGACAGTTTCACCCTCAACTCTTTTCGCCATGCAAGAATCCACACAGCCATGCCTATTCACTCTAACTGGCAATCCAAACTAACTGAAATGTACTGTGTGCTGGTTAGGTTTTGGTATGACATCACTCCACCATTAACCAATCACAAACTAGCCTTTAGTTTGTGATTGGCTAATGATGAGATGGTCATTTTAGAGTTGTGCTTCAGCCAATGGTAAAAACAAAACACATTTCCCCCATGATTAATTCACCACAGTGCTTATAGTGTGACCAAACCACATAAGCCATGTGTTAGACTTCTGTAAAAGTAGCATAATAATGTATATGTGTATGTGTTTTTGTTGTTTGGTATTTGGTGTCCGTGTGGCCCATGCGGACACACAACGCAGCTTCGTATCTCTCTGTAGTAGTGCTTCTGCTTCCCTTCCTCAGCCCTCCTACTGTGAGCATGCTGCAAGGCTGTGATCATGTATGTCTCCCTCTATCTCTCTGTCTCCATCTCTCCCTCTTTTGCTCCATCTGTCTCCATCTCTGTCTCCATCTCTCTTCTGTCTCTCCCTCTGTCTATATATCTCTCTAACTCTCCTGTCACTATCTCTCCTATTTGTCTCCATCTCTCTCCAGTGTATATACCCCCTCCCTCACATTGGGTATGACCAGTGTAAAGCCACCCTCAGTGTAGGACTGTTCTGACTCCTATTTGTGCAGCATGGCCTTGTCTAGACGAGAGCACGCAATCCGCACAAGACAAAAAGACGCGCAAGCACGCAATCCGCGCAAGACAGACAAACCAAACAAACCAAATCAATCAACAATGTAGGCCTGTCCTTGTGTAACCCCTCAAACACTACAGCCGTTCTGTCTGGGGCATAATATCCTGCTAAACTTGATAAGCCTAACAGGCTACATTGCGTGACTTATAGTTCTGATCGTCACTGATAGGCCTATGTGACTTGATCAATACATAGATACATCTTCCAAACTAATGTCTAAGTTAGCCGTGTATTGTAAATATAATATAAATAAAGGACGAGAAAATGAATAAAAAGAATATATAAGCACACCCCACCATGCGCTGTCATGGTCCGACGCAGAAATAGGCGTAGCCGGGTGGGGGGTGTCCTCGTGGTGTCAGCCCTCGCTGACACCACGGGCGTACCATCGAAGCACCGGTAGTCGCGCGGTAGTCGCACTCTCGCACATTTTAGCCCTCGTGCGCATGGGTGCACACGGGGCAATATGGAATACTTTTATCTTCTCCTCTGCTCCAACACACATTTCCTTCAAGACAGAAATGAAATGCATAGATCCTAAACACTGGTTCGGATACTGCTTGACCCTGCCTGTTGTGTACTTTCCCTAAAATGGTTTCATTGGTGAGCGTTCCATACAGTGCCATCACGCTGGCATGTCCTGTTGTATGTGTATTTGCATGTTGTCTACTCACGTGTTTTTGTGTACCATAACAATGTAACTTGTGATGTTTGTAACTGTGTTATATCTTCATTGGTGTCCCTGACTGTGGAGGTTGCACGGTTGGATGTGTGAGATCTCCTCTCCCATTTACTACACCCTGAACACCCTGCTATTTGCCATTAATCTCTGACAGAATAATTCTTAGTTATCTAATGTGATGGATTAAAATTGGATTGATCAAATATAATTGGAGCCAGCAGGTTTGCGAGCCCTTTGTGTGAATGGTGCTCTGGTCTGGGCTTCCTGCTAGCACTGGCAGACAATTCCAGGTTGAGAAAGCTAAAAGTCCAGCCACTGAGCTCAGGTAGGTTGCTAGTTAGCCTCTCTTCATTGTATAGTTCAGGTAGGTTGCTAGGCAACCCCGGTTGACCATGTAGTGTAGTTCAGGTAGGTTGCTAGGTGACGGAAGGATGAGGAAGGAGGACTGAAGTGATTCTCATCACAGAATGACCGTCCAACCCTCAGCCTAGTCATATAGTGTGTTCCAACGGTCAGTATTTTCTCCTTTGCTCCTCATTTCCTCCTTCCGTTCTTTCACACGACCTCTTCAACCTTTCCTTTCTACCTTTTATTTGTCACTATCTTCCTTTTTCACTGTTTTCTCATGTTTATCTTCCACTTGTATCCCTTGTTCCTCCTCTTCCTCCTCCACCCTGTGTTGTTCTCCTCTTCCTCCTCCTCGACCCTGGTGGTTTCTGGGGGATACAGCTGGCGTTGCTGCAGTATCGGCTCTGTATGTCCAGCATGCCGTGTCAACCTCACCCCCCACCAGGCTCTGGGACCCTGCACACCTACCAAGTACTGTTAACTTTTCATTCAGCCCCGCCCCAACCCCACCCCTCTGGGCTCTCCCCCGGGGGTCAAACCCAGGTTGCGCAACACAAGGTGCTTTTACACCAACCAATGGGCCTTAATCAGCTAATGGCCATCTTGGTTCTAAACACTAGCATCACCCTGCTAGTGAACCAAGATGGCCACCAGGTGAGAAAGGCCAATGGCTACCACTGGCATTGGTGTGGATGGTCCATGTACTGGAGTACCACAAGCCTTTAGATGACAACGCCACTTTTTTGGTGCCCAGCCGTAATTTCATTGGCAGAACTTTGCCATGGTGGCGACAGTCTCCGAAATAGTGACTGCTGATTGGTGGAAGCACGCTGGCGGTTGGTCTAAGAGCACCTGTAGCTGTCAAGGCTACTTCTCCTAGTTATAAAGAAACCCATCCTCTTCATTACGAAGATGATGATGAGGTTCAAATTCAGAATAAGACTGTTTAAATGACTGTCTATATTTTATTGTTCAAAGTCTGCCTGATTCATTCCTGCTCTAAGGCCTTTGATTGGTCCAAGTCCCGACCTATCACAGAGAAGTATCCTTGATGAAGTCGCGACTTTGTCTCTGAGCAGAACTGGACTGGTTTTTGTGTGGTGTTGCTGTGTTCATACAATCATTTTAAAGCATGTCGCTCAATGCCTGCAGTGCTTAACAGCTTTTTATCCTCTTGTTTGTATGTTGTGTGTTTGTGTGTGTTTTGTGCTTTAAAAAGCATTCAAAAGCAAACGGTACTGCTACACTTGAGTGCATACACTCTTCCCTGCGTTATGTGGCTGGTTGTGCAGAGAGAAACTGGGCATGGTTTAGTTACTGGTTTAGTTGTACTGGTGAAGCAGGAAGGTCTCTTGGTGCTGTGCTGCATTCTACTGTCTAGCTTTCACCAGCAGATCGGAGAGAACTGAGGTCCACACACACACTACTGCACCACAGGGCAAATGCATCTAAAATAGGGCCCAACCGATATATCATTTGGCCGATAAAGTATCGATAGTCTCCTTAAATAGCACATCAGAAACAATGTAATTTACAGACTTCATTCCACCAGATGATCTGAAAACGTATCCGGGTTCTCCCTGAAGAATGTAATAGTGGAAGCACTGTTCCTTACCCACTAGGCTACCATCACCTTTAGTTTTAAATTTTAAATAATTGTATGTAATATAACTATAATGTATACAACATATGTAATTATACTAATATATAAGTATAAAAAATTATAATGTTAAATTATTTATATTATGTAAATAAAATAATGTATTTTACAAAATACTGGCTTTCATCTACATAAAATAACAGTTACCAAGGCTTCTGTCTGTGGGACCTCTGTGCTCTTAATCCGATGTGTCTACGATGGTTATCCGGTGGCTGGTTGGCTGAGTCTTAATTAGTTCTATCACTGGGCAGCATTGCGATTGGCTGATTCACAACGAGCTTGCTACTGATTGGCTGTGTTCCCTGGAGTCCTGTGTAACCCGTGTTCCTTTCAGGAGCCCTTCAGTCCGACAGAGGAGCATGTGATGGTGGTGAGGCTGCTGGTGAAGCACCTCCACGCCTTCTCCAGCAGCCTGAGACCAGAGCAGCTGGCCACCTCGCCCTCCACACACTCCCACACCAGCCCCCTGGAGGAGTTCAAGAGGTCTGCATGGGGTCTCCATCTCTTGATCAATGGACATCTCTTTCTCTCTGTCTCTCTCTCGCTCTCGCTCGATCTCTGTGTATCTTCCTCGTCTGTCTTTGTCTCTTTCTCACCATTCTAATCTGACCCTGTAGCTCAGTGTGGTTCTCTCTCTGTCTCCAGGGTGGTGGTGCAGCGGTTCGTCCAGCAGAAGCTCTACTTGTTCCTTCAACACTGCTTTGGACACTGGCCTCTGGATGCCTCCTTCAGAGCCGTAAGCACACCCCCTCCTACATTTAGTTTACAGGGACTGCGATCAGGGTGTTTTAATGAGCGTGGTTAATGTTACGTCTGTGTGTCCAGGTGCTGGAGACCTGGCTGAGCTACATCCAGCCCTGGAGATACACGGGAGAGAAGGCCATCCCACAGCCTGACCTGAGCCGCACCGTGCCAGACCGCTGGTGACTGGATTCTTATTGAACTAGAATCAACAGCCAGCCAGCGTTGTAGTAACCATGACGACTGGATTCTTACAGAACTAGAATCAACAGCCAGCCAGTCAGCCATGCACCACGTGATAGTAAGCATTGGGGGGCAGGATAATGTCATGGCTAGGGTGTTGGACTCCCAACCAAAAGGTTCTGGGTTCCAACCCCCAATGTCAATGTCAGGCATCCTTGAGCAAGATGCCATAACCCCTACCTGCTCCCTTAAGGACATCTGAATTCAGCTGTAATGACCAGAACTACATGTCTTGTAACTGTCCTTGTCTGGCTGTGTCAGGGGTTCCTTCGTGGAGGAGAACCTGCTTATGTACACCAAGCTGTTCCAGGGCTTCCTGAACCGGGCCATACGCATTGACCTGGTCAACGCCAAGAACGCCCTGATGGTGTTCAGGGTGGCCAAGGTCTTCTCTCAGATGAACCTGCCCGACATGATCCAGAAAGGTGAGACTCTCAGATGAACCTGCCCGACATGATCCAGAAAGGTGAGACCAGAGGGACCACAATACCACAGCTTTACTGTTTACTGTCAAATATTACTAGATACCAAACTCTCCCCTATTTCAGTTACTGAGATGCCTCACTTTGAAAACAGTCTGTCCAATCAATCATCATCATCTTGGATACGAAGCAGAATAAAAGCGAAGATGTTAAGTTGTTGAGGCCCATGAATCTTTGTAGTGTCTAGAAATTCCTTTTGATCACCAGTAGGTGGAGGTATTTGGGGCATAATCTTTACATGTGGCTTGCGGGGCCAGACTTGCATACAAACAAATGTGGAGACAACTTTGCTTTCGACGGTTCGCACCGTGTATGAAAGACAAACCGCCCGAGTGTCACTTTTAGATAGATTCCAAAGCTCCATTAACATCATCCCTCCAGAGGTGTAAAGCCTAGTGACCCACGTCTTACACTCAATGTCATTTTCCTTGTTTAATCCTACCTCTCAAATTTATCTTCTTTTAAACTCAATTATTGTTCTTGTTGTGTTGTTTCCCTTTTTCCCAAACACTTTGTATTGCTGTTTGCCCAAATGTATCTCTCTGATTCCGATGCTTGTTTACTTATTTAAAACTAATTTCTTGTTCTGTTTTGTGTTGTTTCCCTTGTTAAGCACTTTGTATTGTGGGTTGTGCGAAAGGCACTCTATAAAGTTTTGCTTGGTCCCACCAGGGGAGCAGCTGTTCCTGGAGCCAGAGCACGTCCTCCACCACCGCCAGCCGCGTGGGTTCATGACCCCCAGCCAGGGGGGCAGCTTCCTGTCGTCGCGGCAACGGGCGGTGCCGGACAGCGTGTTCCGGGTGAAGAGCCACGTGTATGCTCTGGAGGGCCAGGACTGCCAGTACAAGCAGATGTTCGGTACGGACCTCAGGGGAACGGTGAGTCGGCCCGGTTCACCTCATGCCTAGCCTCCTGGTTGTATTGTGACCCGTAGTTTGATATTTCAGTCTTTAGTTACTACTTGAAAAAAAGTATTGGCTCTTTGGTTGGAGGAAGGTATTCATAGACCTTATCTCTATCTATCCGCATTAGGGATATAGTGTGAAAAACACCTGCAGTTGTTGGCGATGCTCTCTGTCTCTGGGGCGCAGCTCAGCACATAAGCGAAATCTTAGCCCAACTCTATCATTTGACTAAAATTTGCGTCATCGGATGATGCCAAACACGTCATCCGGTGAACAAAAGTAGCGGTGAGATCTGGGTGCAACATGGAGGAAAGGTAAACTAAAGTAGCGGTGAGATCTGGGTGCAACATGGAGGAAAGGTAAACTAAAGTAGCGGGGAGATCTGGGTCCAACATGGAGGAAAGGTCAACTAAAGTAGCGGGGAGATCTGGTCCAACATGGAGGAAAGGTAAACTAAAGTAGCGGTGAGATCTGGGTCCAACATGGAGGAAAGGTAAACATATTAGACCCACATTGAAATGATACAAAGCCAGTTGAAAAGCGGCGAAGTCCCCCTTTAATGACATGTATCTCGATTTACTGTAAGTCACTTTGTATAATTGTTAGTTAAATAGCTAATGAGGTAGTTTGTTTGATGTATTCTATGTGAGGAAGTTGATCCCGTGGGTTTCAGAGGAGGGGATCACCCTACGTGCTGACCCGACATTGTGTTGTGCTGAATGTGTCCAGATCCTGAGGTTTATCCAGATGATAGCCCAGGCCCGTCAGACTGCCAAGAGGATATCTGACCACTCCATGGAGGTGGCGGCCAACACGTCTTTCATGTCCTGGTTCGGGCTAGGCTCACCCGACCTCAACAACACCTTCGCTGGGCCGGAGGCCGACGAGACCGGGGAGTCGGTGAAGAAGACCCACGAGTTCCTGGACAGGGCGCTGGAGAACCTGTGTCAGATCTTCAAGGTGTCTTTGGTTGTGTTCTCCATCTAGGCATGCTGGTCCCTTGCTTTGTGTCTTTGCTTACAAATATAAAATGTAGCTTCAACTCTCAGTATTAATATTGGCTTATCAAATCACATGGCGATGATGAAGTAGCCTACCATTTTGCTGTCATTATCTGTTTTAATGGTAGTATTGTAACCAATGCCAATCTGGCATTGTGTTAGCTTGTTTATTTTAGCTAGCAGTAGCTAGGCTAGCCCTGGCATTGTGTTAACATGTCTGTTTAGTTAGTGGTAGCCATGTAGCTGGCATTGTGTTGACCCGTGTTTGTTGCTATCCTCCAGCTGAATCCCGGGCAGCTGAGTCAGATCATATCCAACCTGGGTCTGTCCCAGGACGACGTCAACTACAACCAGCTCCCAGACTGCGTCCAGGGGGATGGTGGACTCATCCTCACAGACCTGGGCCGCATGCAGGTTAGCAGGGGGAGATGGTGAAGGAACAGGGAGTGGGATAGTCTAGTGGTTAGGGCAGGGGTTCTTACACTTTTTCATCTCGGGACCCAAAAGACAAAGAAAAGTGTGTCCGTGGGACCCGGCCGCCGCACACTCAGAACACTGAGCACACTAGAATTGGGGATCCTTTCGTTTAAACAAAAGGATCGGTTAGGGTTAATTCTGGTGTGCTCAGTCAGTGATGTGTGCGTCGGAACCCATTTTGGGTCCCGACCTATAGTTTAGGGTATTCGACTCCCAGGCAAAATGGTTCTGGGTTCCATCCCCAATATATCTACCTGCAGGTATCCTTGAGCAAGACGCCCTAACCCCTACCTGCATCTGCATTCGTCTGCTAAATGGTTAAATAGTAACTTTTTTTTTTTTTTTTTTTAAATAAGTCTGGGTTCTTAAATATATCAAGGAAACCTTAATTAAAATGGAGTATATCTTGTGTAGTGGGTGTCAATATTTTCAGATGGCATCAATCTCCATAACAGGCCTATAATGAAAGACATCGATCATGTATTTCATTA
The DNA here is from genome assembly GCA_900323305.1 of Trachyrincus murrayi. NCBI lineage: Eukaryota > Metazoa > Chordata > Actinopteri > Gadiformes > Macrouridae > Trachyrincus > Trachyrincus murrayi. Next base: position 13,064 of record OOFB01018622.1, on the reverse strand, counting down.
TACTCATAATGTTCTCATTCATTTTCCCTGCAAGGCCATTATAATATTATAGACATATCAGTCACTACAGGAGTTTGGTCCTAGGTTACTCCCAGGCTCATGCTATAGCTAGTGGGTTCCTGGCAAAGGAAGCACGTTTTCATCTTTCGTGGTCTTCACCGTGTGAAACCTTTCGATGACTTTGAGAAAGATTCACTATTTATTTAGCAGACAAAGTGACTTCAGATACATGTCATGTTGTTACTACGTGTGTGTGTGTGTGTGTGTGTTGTTCAAGCTCTACTGGTCTCTGTGCAGATCATCAACGGGCTGCGGCGCTTTGAGATCCAGTACCAAGGAGACCCGGAGCTGCAGCCAATCAGGAGCTACGAGAACGCCACGCTAGTCCGCATGTTCTACAGGGTGTCCACGCTCCTCAACCACAGGGTGGGCCGTGACTCCTGGCCGCTCGGATCTACCGTTACATTGTGATGTGCTAGCATTGTGTTATGCTAGCGTTGCGCTTTGCTAACATACTGTTATGTGAACTTGAATGATCATTTGAGTAAAATGGTGCAAATCGCCAACAGTATAGCAAGTTTTACCATTGCTACTGGTGATTAAACTTCCAGATTAATGTATTGTATTCCACCTTCTTGCAGTTTGGAGGCCATATGAATACGTTGTGTTCGAGGCCGGACTTCTTCGGCCGTCTGGGTCGCCACTACCTGTCGAGCCCGGCCAGCACCACGCGGCTCACCAAGAGCCCCGTGACGCGCAGGACCCTGGAGCGCAGCCGGCACCCGGGCCTCAGCCTGCGGCCCCTCGCCAGCTACCGCACCCTGCTGCTCATCCTGCTGCTCTACCTGGCGGGGGCCCTGGTGTCCCTGGGGCCCCTCTCCAGCACCCTGCTCATCCTGGCCGGGGCCTTCCTCCATGGCCTTCTCTTCACCCTGCTGGGAGACAAACTCAAGTCGCACTAGGCCTCAGGGGACCCAAACGCAGGTCCCTACAAATTAGTTGTTAATTATTTTTTTTTATATATATTTTCTTGGACTAAGTCTGGTCCAGAACTAGGCATGGATTGTCTATTTTTCAGTGGATGATACCGTGAGGAATGTTTTGGCAAAATATCCTCAATAAATTAATCTTTTTGCAGCATATCGTCAGTTTTATGTGCTTGCTTTGGATCTGAATCTTATAGCAATAATCTTGGGTTGTGATGATCACAAAACAAAAGTGGTGCATAAAGTGCACCACTTTATGCACCACCAGGGATTAGCTCAAACACCCTTGTTTGAGCTAATCCCTGCCCACTAAAAAATTATATGCATGCTTCATTCGCACTTCTGGTAGACACTTTTTTTGATTTAGGGGTGGGGCTATATTACTATTGAAGCTTGCGCTATCTCTACAATCTACAATCTCCAATAATAAGTTACACCAACCAAGCAGGTTTCTTTCAGATAATTTATTTTGTACAGTAAAACTGAGGTTAAGAGAGGCTGCAATATTTCCCACGATGCCTCCTCTTCAGAGTGAACAAGAAAACAAGATTTGACGGACTCAATGTTGACAGAACAGCCCTCAGCGGGTGTGGTTGTATATCTTATAAAGATGGACCAGTGGGTTTTAACTCCTATGATGGCGTGATTTGAAATGATGTTGATAGAACAAAGCCGCCATCACGGGCACGCGTTCAGGAACGTCGCGACTCTTCCAGAAACCTCAGCAATGTCCCAGAATAACAGGAAGCTGTCGCCCACCGCTCCACACACCGGACCAGACGGACGATGACACGCGCCTCCACTCACGCGACGTATTAGCGGAGCGGCGGGTTTGTGTCTGTGGGAACATTGCGGTGAGAAGCGTTGCGGAGTTGCTGAACGCAGCCCTCTCTGGCAACCTGTCCGGGCCGGGGTGGGCGCGTTTCATTTCATTTACTTGGGGGGCCGGTAAGCGATCTTCCTGCTCTTCATCACAGACCACCGATGCCTCTTCAGGTAGTACAGCAGAGGGATGAGGACGGCTGAGCCCATCAACAGCTGAGAGACGGGTAGAGAGAGAGAGAGAGAGGGAGGCAGGTAAACAGCGAGGGAAAGATAGACAGGCATACAGACAGAGATTAACAGACAGGTTGGACAGACATAATGGGAAAACAGGCAGAGAGAGAGATGACAGACAGGATGCAAGGATTAAAATTAGATATCAAACATGACATGAGATATGAGATAACGGGTTTTTAAATAGTGCGTTTGTGTGTTTTAACAACAGATGTGTGTACCTTGAGACCCATGCGTTTGCGTTGGTCATGCTCTGGCTCCGCGGCCCACCTCAGGAAGGTGCACATGTCCTTGGCAACTTGGCTCATGGTGGCGGGCGTTCCTATCGCAACACACACAAGCATTAGCACGATAGTGAATAACGCACACACTGCTTCCCAACACACACACTCACTGCTCCCCAACACACTCACTGCTCCCCAACACACACACACTCACCGTCATCAAACTCCAGCACCTCATTGTAGATGGGTGGGGCCATGGCGATGGCCTGGCCAGGGAAGTAGGGGTTGTAGTAGAGACCCTCCTTGATCTCCACCCCCCCGGGGGGCTCACAGTAGCCTGTCAGCAGACTGAACACGTAGTCCTCTCCCCCATGCCTAGAGAGGGAGAGAGAGAAGGGGGGAGAGAGAGATAGAGAGAGGAGGGAAAGGCGGGTGGGGTTGGAGTGGAAGATGCAAGGATACAGAAAAACATATGAAAGTTGCATTAGTTCATGGACGGGTCGAGGTGACATACAGCCCTCATGTGTTGCAGTGTTTCTTCAATGCGATCAGATCACAGATGTTCGTCCAGATGTGACATTGAATGCCAGCTCTGTGGCCAGATCAGCTTGGCTTGCGTGTGTTTGGTGTGCGTGCGCAGCTTGCCAGGTGTGTCTCTCCGTGTGTGTGTGTGTGTGTGTGTGTCGCCAGGTGTGTGTGAGAGAGAGTTACCTGGCGTTGACGATGTAGCTGAGGTCGGGGGGCAGGGCTCCGCTATTAGCGGCGCGGGCGGCCTCCGGGTTGGCGTAGGGCTTGGGGAAGTAGTCTGACAGCTTCCCTGGACGGGTGAACATCTCTCCGCTGTCATCTGGACCATCCACCACCTCCACCTGGGGGGGGGGGGAGGAGAGAAAGAGAAAGAGAGTTTGGTAGAGGTTTGGGTTGTGTAGTTACCCTGCCATGATGTAACTCCAAATATTGGTGAGATATCTTCAATAGCTGCTCTGTAGATTCAAACTTGATAATCCAATTGACTTACATTGCACGGCGAAACAGGTCTCAGTGTAAAAACACACACGCACGCACGGGTGAACTGACCTCTTCAGCGATGACCTTGACCTCGGCCTCTGTGTAGGCGACGTCCACCAGGTTCCTGAAGGCTAGGTACTCCATACTGTGACAGGCCGCACACACCTGCTTGTACACCTGGTAGCCTCGCCGCACACTGTAGAGAGAGGTCAGAGATGAGGTCACTGAAATCAAACCTCAGCGAGAGCACCATCTCTGGTCAACCTGGTTATTGCAACCACAGTTTACAATTTACTGCTCAAGGACACTCTTGCTCAAGGATGCCGACAGGTAGACTGTGCACATTGGGGTTGGAACCCAGAACCTTTCGGCTGGGAGCCAAACACCCTGACCACTACTACAATATCCTGCCCCCTTTTTTGTGAAAGTGATGTCACATGT
>OOFB01018618.1:80303-131813 GCA_900323305.1 Trachyrincus murrayi | reverse complement strand
GCGGGGAATGCTCGACCTTGCCCGGGAGGCCTGGGAACAACAGCCTCCCCAACGACAGAGCCTCATCGAGCATGTCCAAACCATGCACCAACGGATGGGAAGGATCTGGCCCATGGTGAGGGAACATATGAGGCAGGCCCAGATGGCGCAGTCCCGGCTGTACAACCGGGGGGCCAGGTAAGGGAATTCAAGCCCGGCAACCAGGTTCCCCACCAGTCGGCACCCGAGGTACCGCTAGGGACACAGCTGGCACCGCACCAGGTCCAGGACCTCACGGAAATGGTGGGGCAACATAGAGACATGTTCCCCAACCTGCCGGGCCGGACCCACCTCATTAAGCATGACATTATCACGGACCCAGGGAAGAAGGTCAGGCTACGGCCTTACCGAATCCCGGAGGCTCGACGGGAGGCTATCCGAGGAGAGATCGCCAAGATGTTGGAACTCGGCGTGATCGAAGAGTCACGCAGCGCCTGGTCCAGCCCCATAGTGCTGGTTCCTAAACCCGACGGGAGTATCCGGTTTTGCAATGATTTTAGAAAATTTAACGAAATTTCCCTGTTTGACGCCTATCCCATGCCCAGGGTCGACGAGATGATCGAGCGGCTGTGGCCGGCTCGCTTCCTGAGCACCCTAGACCTCACCAGAGGCTACTGGCAGGTCCCACTCACACCGCAGACCAGAGAGAAGACGGCCTTTGTGACCCCAGGGGGACTTCATAGCCCTGGGGGAAGTCATAGAACACCGGTACGTCTCAAACCACGTCCTAGAACATCAGGACCTTGGAGAGTGGCCAAGCACCAGACACCCCGGGAGCCTAGAAACTCCACTTCAGCACCAGGGAAAGTGGAGTGGAAAATCCCCGGCAGGGCACCTGGAAACAGTGCTGGACAGCACACCTGCAGCCACTCCCCAGAACGAGGCAGAAGGCAACTTAAGCCGGTGCCAAACCAACGGAGCGAGGTTGGAGGAGATCCCCGTTAGATACGGGATCACAGTGTTCCACGGTTGGGACATCCGACTGACGGAGTGCAGAGCGACCCCAGGCAGAGTCATGGACCGCCGGGCAGAGACACGGAACCCATACCCCAAGACGGGAAGCAGCCGACCGACGGAGTGCTGAGCGACCCCAGGCAGAGTCACGGACCGCCGGGCAGACACGGAACCCATATCCCAAGATGGGAAGAACCTGCGTTATCCTTTCTCCCACCACCCTTATCCCTTTGAGCTTAATAAAGATGGTTTTCAGTTGGACTGACACCCCTGGTCTCGACCTGCTCCTTTCCTGAGTCGCCCTATAGCCAGTCGGGCTGCCACAACAGACAGACAGGGGATCACATAAAGGTAGCATGCGCCCAGTGGAATAGTGATTTAAATTCTAGACTGGCCGATCTAACCTGCTAAAGTCTTAATATTACACAAGAGGGTGGCGCCTTGGTCCTGACCGCATCACTGAAGTGGTGACGCACACCTTCTCGTGTAATATTGCGATTACACAATGGTTACCAACAATATAAAGGATAGAATTAAAATGTATTCATATTGTGGGGCAATTCGCTATCAAAATAAAAATGTTTTTATCTCTGTTTCTTTGGAAACAGAGACTCCCATGCAATGAAACCTAGTTTACAACTCCAGCAAGTAGGACGGCCCTTAGTACCGACCTAACAGGAGACAATTTCTAGTCCCCCACATTTGCGAAGATCCACGTTCATGTACCCCAAATGTACATGAACCCACGAGCAAATCCGGGAACGTTATCGGGAGACTGAGTATGGTCCATTGAAAATATGTTGAAAAAGCAAGATATCCATGTGATAAAGATGTTGCAAAATCATTCAATAGCACTGCTGAAAAGCGATTGGTGTCACAACCAACTGAAAATACTGTGTGTTTTCATTTCACCAGGTGCGTTCATTTCATTCTCGTGTCTGGCTGTCGAAAACAAAACAAAACACTATGCCTGGTCCCTGTTCGACCAATCAGCAATTACTTGACGCGTTCCTCTCCAGAGATTGCCAACGTGTTGCTAGGCTCTGGGACGTCTTCGCGTGTACAGTCTCTGAGTAGCGACCTGGATCTTCATGTACGTGCAGGACACAGAAGTGTGAAGGCATTGAGTCACAGCCAGCCAATTTAAGCTAATGGTTTCTAGAGATTGTGGGATTTCTCAAACTGAATATGTACCACACATAATAAAACAAAAAAATGCTTGACTAGTTCAATGTTGTTGTAACTAGATAAGATAAACGCAGAATTGTTATTTTTTCCATGGACAGATTCAGCTACTACGTCCGCAAATAGCACTGTCATAGTACTAATGGCGTAGTAATATTTATAGTGATGAGGCATTTTTCATACATAGGTATGCTGTTAAGCTCATTTGATCACATTATAAATGTCTAGTTGACAAATCAGATTGCTTGGTCGGAGCTACCCGTTCTTCAACATCTATTATATTCAATATATTCCAGCTATAATTCACCTTAAGAACCTATATTTCATGGAATTCACCGTTATTTGCTAGATTGAAGTTTATGTTCAAGTTAAATGCTATAATTAAAGTGAACGAGATACGGTTGAATCAGGGAATGATTACCTAGCACAAAGCCGAACTGAATGGCTTTTTCCTTGACATGGGCATCAGACTCTGCAATGTAGGAGCAGCGGCGACTAAAGGAGCTGGCCAGAACTGAGGCCACCCTCACACCGTGGTCCATCAAGGCCTGGAAACAGTGATGCAGGAGGTGTCTGGAAAAATGATATGGCAATTAACAGTTAAAAAAAAGAATGAATAATGTCCAGTTATATTAAGTATCTTGATCAAAGAACCACAAAATGTTTCATTTTATTCTTGACCATTAGGGCTAGATTGCATTCGTCTGATAGGTGGATATTCCAAGTATGACGAGCATTCACATCCTTACTCTGACTTACCTTTTGTCTGAGGCCCGCAGAACTTTGGCAAAGACCTCCAGCTCGCAGAACTCCCCTCCCAACTGGCATAGCCGGCCCTGCTGGTAAAGCTGACACACACACACACACACACACACACACACACACACACACACACACACACACAATTACTGAACTGAAGTGTTCAGACTTCTTTAGATACTAGATCGTGTTATGGCCTGTTTAAGTGCAAGACAATTATTTAGACGGTAAGATAAGACAAGTACTTTATTAATACCAGATGTGAAATTCTTAAATAAATACAAAATAAAATCAGTATTCCATAGCTGTTTCTATTGGGAGGAAGCTGTCCCTATCCGTGTTAATTTTTGTATTAATATAACTTAACTGATTTCTACTAAATGGAAATAGTATAATTTAGATTTATTTTACCAAAAATAATGTATGCTGTCCCAATTTTCATGTCACTACCGAAACACAAAAGGATTAGGCTAAGTCTATACAGACTATACCTGATTTAGATGATTATAGATTGTTATATTGTAAGACGGTAATAATGGTTACCGTATGGTAATAATGACATAAATGTGATCAGTAGTCCATTATTTTTATTTTTATTGTTATGCGTTATGTTTCCATAATTCTAGAAAATGCTGCCATTTGAGTACATGCAGCTTCTAATAGCTAATCTTTGAATTGTATAAGATGGTTGCGTGTCAGGTCACAGATGTAGTGGTGAGGTAGCTTTGAATCTTATGAAGGTTCAAAAAACAAAGTAAAGTCAAATGTAGTATTCTTTATGGAGGGCCTTAGTTCCTAGTGGACACTTCTTGACAGAAAAGTATTTGACTTTATACAAAGGTTTATTAAATTAACTATATTGTACAGAAGCTCCTATGTATCGTGTGGTGTGTAGTTCATAATTTCCACGACATTAATGCATAGGCTCTCTGCTGTTCAGAGGTTCCAAGTGCCTCACCAGAATGTATCATCAGAAGGTTGTTTTCTGCCCATTTTTTGTGTCATTTTCTAACCTATCTTTAATCATCACACTTTAACTAGTGATACATGCATTGCTTTTAAGGTCCAACTCTCCTCACCCCTCTGTCCCCGCTCTTTTCTGTCGATTGTATGCTTTTTAAATGCTTTAATGTGACTTTTTTATATTTTAGTCATATTTTAGTCTTGTATTTTATGACGTTGTAAACCGTCTTTGAGTACCTTGAAAAGCGCTATATAAATAAAAAGAATGCATTATTATTTTGTTTCAAATATAGGAATCAATACCTGAACAAACTACATTCAGATGGCTAAATCTTTGCAGAGTAGTAACAAGTGTAGAACACATAGTACATCTGCATGCTCAAAGTGGACAGTGCTGGACAGAAGAAAGTAGATAGGCTGGGTTGATTAAGAACATACTTGGGTTCTCACTAGGGTTTAGTAATCATATGAGCTACATACGTGTTTGCTCATCCATCTCCATAAGGTGGCTATAGCCCTAACCCATTGGACTAGTTTTGCAATGTATGCGTTTCATGTGAACTTCTGATTGGAGAGGTAGTATTATCATCTGCTTGCTTGATGTAGCGATATCACTGCATGAGAAGCAGGGAAGAATTATGCGACAAGGCATTTCATAGCCCATGTTAATGACTACTCCCACTTGTAATCAGCAGGATACTACAACTGCACTAATCTGTTGATGTCCCTGGTCGCTGCTAATGCTAGATTGTTTAACTCAATTAAATGGTAAAGCTACAATGGTGAAACGCCTGGTCATGTATGGAGAGAAAATGTCAAAAAATCTTTGCTGTCAAAGTCATTATTGATGATTTGCTGATGATTTGCTCATAGTCTACTGAAAATTAGAGTATCTGCAAAATCCTTGCAGCCAAAAACGAAGACTGGAATTGGAACAAGAATTTGATCATTTTGTACAGAAAATATACATCGATTATCATTAATGTATTTAAGGACAGTGTTGCATGGCTTCAATAAACTATTAGAACACGAAAGAGCATCCAGTAGAAAAGTTCTCTTCATAAATGCCCTTTTCCACTTGAACCATAAGCTGTGGGCGTGGCCTAATGTCTTTCTTTCGCGACTCCATCACAAAACAATGTTGTTGGTGTGGCTAAAACGACTGCTTTTGTCAATTGACTGCAATTCCAAAGTACCTGTATCATGTTTCATATCATTTAATACGATTTCATTTGGAGAAAAACAAGAAAGAGACAGCAATCGTGAATCGTCTCCACGTAAAAACAAAAAACAAAAAACAACATTATGCTAAAAGCCTACATCGTGTCGTCCAGTCCCTTGACGTATAAGTATATTCAACATTAAATAAGATTTGACAATCGAAGCAATATAAACCATACAATTTGAAAGCAAGGAAAGTAGTATTCTGGCTACAACAAAAGCGTTGTAGTTGTAAGCCACGTACGTTTCCACCCATGTAAAGACATTATGGATGTGACCAAGTTAAGAAAGGTTGTTCGAGAAGAAATAAACACATATTTATTTGAGCTCGTAAACTGTCTATAACCATCAAACGTTAGTTTTGAATGGATGACAAAGATGCATTTGTAATGAAGCTTGGATCTGTATGCTTTACCTGGCGATATATGCTATTAGAATGAGCAACGCGTGTCTTTATGTGTTGTTAATGGGCTGTTTCGAATAATACAAGCATCTTTTACCTGGCAAACGTTACGCTCACAAACCTTTAAACGTGAGCTCTTCCTCGGCTAACTGTGTCGTTAGCATGTAGCTAGTAACGCTAGCTGCCAGTTAAAGCGAACCGAAATTGTGTTTTGTATTGACGCCTTGACAGTTACGCTCGACACACGGGGCTGACGGGTCTTACCTTATAATAGACATCAAACTGTATGTTTTCTGGAAGCGAGCGTATGTCTCTTCTCGACCGGCCATAGTTATCCACCACTGCCGAAATAGCAGTGTTGTATAGTGTTTCTGGGATCCATTCGAGCTCCACCGCAGCCATGTTGTTTTCCTCTTTCCAAAAACCAGCACCTCAGCCTTCACCGACTCTCACTACATCCGCTACCTGTTTGCTATGAAAGCACTCTCTCCGGGACTCCTCATATAACCTCGTTCGGTGTTTGATATATAAGCGGTGGCACTGTCACTGAATTACAAAGTCGATCCCGTGAACGCTGTCAATTGTACATGTTTCTCCTTCATGGCCGATCTCTCGTACCCTGTCTGTCCGCTGCCTCCGCGCGACACCCTGTCTGTCCGCTGCCTCCGCTCGACGCCAGCTCTACGGGATGACGCAAACCAATATTGTGCAGCCACAGTTTTATAAATAGAAGAAACTTTCCTGTTACAAATCATGTACTTATTTACGGAGCCCCGGAGGGGACATTTTATTTTTTATTTTTTATATAGCGAGGGCACGTTTTAATAAAATCGTTCGCAAGTTAAAATTAAATCGTTCCCACGTTTAAATTAAATCGTTCACACGTTTTTATTAACAGGAGATGGATTAAGAGGAGGCTAACGCTGGGCACACACCGGACGCGGAAGGAAAATTCGTCGCCGAATTCGGCGAATTCTCTCAAAGTAAAGCCGTTCTCTCTCTATATATAGATATAGATCTATATCTATATATCTAGATATATATCGATATATAGATATATATATATATATTCAATTTCAATTTGAATATATATATCTAGATATATATATATAGAGAGAGAGACGCACACAAGAAGAGAGAGCGAGCGGCGCGTAGAAATTCGAGTCTGGTGTGAACGGCTTTACTCCTTCGAGAGAATTCGTCGCCGAATTTTCCTTCCGCGTCCGGTGTGTGCCCAGCGTTAGCCTCCTCTTAATCCATCTCCTGTAAATAAAAACGTGCGAACGATTTAATTTAAACGTGGGAACGATTTGTATCTGTTTCCCACGTTTTATTAAAACGTGCCCTCGCTATATATATTTTTTTTCTTCCTGCTATGTCCCCTCCGGGGCTCCGTAATTCATGGTAGTCAAGTGCATAATATGAGCCACGAACAATTGTAGCATACACAAAACAAATTATTTACTTACGTAAACTATTTCTATACGTAATTACCATAAGATAATCAAATAAATGTCCTGTTTTTATATTTCCGCCACACTGTAGAGGGCGTCACACGTGTAGTACGTTTGTTATTCCTTTAATGTCCACGAAGAAGAACACACACCTGACGTCATCACGCCCGGGCATGCCTACCTCCTAAGCTTGAACATAAACAAAGGCTGGACGCTACGGCGCAAAGAAACTAAACTTATCCTTCTTTGTGATCATCATTTATGCTTTCGGCAACATAAATACACCGAGTCTATTTATTTAGCAATGGAAACGGCGTTATTGATGCGAGTCAGTGTCTTTACCGACCAGGGAGGCAGAAAATATATGGAGGATGTCACCGAGGTCGTAGTGGAGCCCGAGCCCGGGGAGGATGCGTCGAGGACGGGGGAAAAAGACGACAGTGGGACAACCGGCGGTTATGTAGCCGGTGGCGCACAGTTACACCGGACCACAGATGCAGAAAGCTACCCGCGTATTGAAGCTACGGCTACACAAGTTGTACAAAACGACCAGGTCGAAACACGACCGTCGACTGATCACACACCGGCTCCTGCCGACGCCGAGAACTGTGCGCATCGCTCGGTGGCTTTCTTCGCCGTTTTCGATGGTCACGGTGGTCGTGAGGCAGCACAATTTGCCCGAGACAATTTGTGGGAATTTATAAAGAAACAGCGGGGGTTTTGGTCTAAATGCGAAGAGGAGGTATGTTCTGCCATACGAAAGGGATTCGTTGCCTGTCACCATGCTATGTGGAAAAAGCTGCGTGAGTACCAAACAGTTCACGATCATTGTTACATACTACACCTGACATGTGTTTACCGACTACACCTGACATGTCTACCGACTACATCTGACATGTGTCTACCGACTACACCTGACATGTGTCTACCGACTACATCTGACATGTGTCTACCGTTCGCTGCCAGATGCTGGAGCCCAGGTTAAGCCAGGTTTACACTGGCCATCACCAATGGCCAACTAGTGTCCAAGTATGTCCACTGGTATGACCACACCAGAGAGTATGGTAATAATCTTCACCAGGTCAGATCACGTGTCCTAGTAGCTTTACAGTTTCATCGCCACGTTTTTATAAATATATATAATTAGCCGAATCGAACGACATTTCGTGCATTGCTGCTCCCGGGCCTTAAAGTGACAATGATTCCAGTGATGATCATGTGAGGAATACCGCCACCAACTGTCTGTTATGATTGCTTCAAGTGATCGTACATGCCCGGGCATGCCATGTCATTCATGTCATTCATGTTGCACATTAGACCTGGCCGTAATGATTAACTCCTGCAGTTAGGCCCAGTCTATACAACGTTTGAGCCCAGTCTCAGCACTAACTTGGCTAGCTACGTAGTAGGACTATCACAATTCCTCACAGCCCCATTCATATAATGCTCACATATGCGTTGTCGTTAATTAATCTTTATGCTTTTATCTTTATTATTCTGGTTGTCACAATATATCTCAAAAATGTGATACAGCTTGCTTGTGCTCTTCTATATGATGATCCATGAATGTCTCTACCTCCTTTGTGTCCTTATGTTAATATGAATTTTTCTGTTTGTGCAGTAAATAATTAATCCTTCATTAAGTATTGGGTGAGGGTCTATTGTTTTTGTTTGATATTTACCCTTTACGTCAATTTTGCCCAGTGTCAATCAAGAGAACAATCAACAGACTGCTGAGTAAAGGCTGTATTTGTTTAACCTCTTTGTCTCTGTGTTAGCTGAATGGCCAAAAACACTTACCGGGCTACCCAGTACATCTGGCACCACAGCCAGTGTTGTTGTGATCCGGGGCAACCGTATGTATGTGGCCCACGTAGGGGACTCGGCCGTGGTCCTCGGGGTCCAGGACGACTCCAGCGATCAGTTCATCAAAGCAGTAGAAGTCACACAGGATCACAAGCCCGAACTCCCCCGGGAGAGGGAGCGCATCGAAGGTCTCGGAGGGAGGTAGGTTGGAAGCCTTTAGTAACAGTCTAAGTCACTCATTGTCATTTATATGAAACAATGTTGAAATACATTTATTAATTGCTAGGTGTATTTATTACACAACTAGACTCCCAAAATATTGTGCTTTGTCGATTTATTGACAATACCCAAGTCTCTTCTGGCTATTGAAGATTACAGTGTAGTGACACTAATCTATCCACTAATCAGCTGCAACACACACACACACGTTTTTCTCTTCTTTTATTTGCCCTTTGGCTAATTATTTTTTGTTTTGAGAATACACGGCAGAATACTTGACAGACATTATTTTAATCTGAAGCTGAGCCTTGCATTTGGAAGTCACATATCAGTTACAATCAGAACTAGTTGGTCACACGATGTAGCCTATTAGGCCTACCAAGTTTAGTCGATATTATGCCCCAGTATTATGCACCAGAACACAGTTATATTTCACAATGGTGCTATCATGACTGACCTCCTTCACTTCCAGCGAAGCGCTTCTATCTGGCGAAGGTGGGTTTGGATGGTGGCTCTGTGAACCTCAGTTCGCTGAACCGCAGGCTTCGCCGTCGCCTTTGTAGGCATTTCATCTCATGTCTTTTTTATCTTGTGCGGATGGGAGCTTGCATCTTTTTATCTCGCACGGATGGGCACCTGCGTCTTTTGTCCTGCAAGTTGTTTTTCGCACGGTTGGGGTGGATCCTGGCTAAACAACAACAACAACAACAGGGGATCGTTTAACTCTGCCAACCCAGCAGCCCTGATGCGCCCACACAGTGAGCAAGCATTGCACAATAGCAGATCAAACTGTTATCTGGCTCAGGAGATAACATCCATGTCATTGTCTCCAGTATGTCTACTGGTGATAACTCAGCACTGAACCGGCAACCCCATGCATGCAGAGCTTGATGACAAAAAAGTAGCTCTATTTGACTATCTTATGAACAGAAAGAATGTTCTCTAGTAGTATCAGCATAAAAACATTGAGTTATAGTACATGTGTGTATGTGTAGTGTACCCATGACAAAGAGACCTGAGGATCCTATCACACCTATGATTTACAGCTACAGACATGGGAACTTTTACTGACTCTAACTTACTCTAAATTTCACCTTCTTGATTAATTTCCACAGTCATTATTCACATATTCAACAAAGTATGAAAAAATGCTTTTTTCCGTAAATCCAAATCTAATTTGTCGATTTACATTTGCCGTTTCTTCCACATATGTCCCACATTACACATATTACTATTGGAAGACACTCTTTTCCGAGATCCAGATGAACCAACAGATGCAATTGCTTAATGTGTGGGCCTCTGTGTGTTCCATTCTCAGTGTCATCAAGAAGTCTGGAGTGAACCGGGTGGTGTGGAAGAGGCCCAGGCTGAGCCACAATGGTCCCGTCCGCAGAAGCACCGTCATCGACCAGATTCCCTTCTTGGCAGTGGCAAGGGCTCTGGGTACGTATAGGAAAGGTACACAGAACATTGACCGTTCTGTGAGGAAGGCCATCACCTGGAAGTCAAAAGGGCAATAGATTGTTTGCAGATGACGTCACACCAGTGGAGCGAACATGAGATGGAGCCTTTTTGTATTGTTTGTGATTATTAGGGTCATTATTATTGCAAATTAAACAACAGAAAACAAACATGTGAAAGCAGTTGTTCTTTGATGTCGGGGTAGCTCGACTAACCAGTAATTCATCAGCAATTTCTATTAGTTCATTCACAAATGAACCAGTAAAGTAATGCATGCTCTTATATTGTCATAAAAGCACACGCATTTATTTCAGGAACAGGACAAGAACAAGTCTTTTCTCACACCTCACAACAGGTGACCTCTGGAGTTATGACTTCTACAGTGGTGAATTTGTGGTGTCGCCCGAGCCAGACACTTGCGTGGTGACCTTGGACCCTAAGAAGCATCGCTATATTATTCTGGGCAGCGACGGCCTCTGGAATATGGTGCCTCCCCAGGATGCCATCTCCATGTGCCAGGACAACGATGAGGCGATGGTATTTATAAATACGTCCTGTGATGGCCAAATAGCACCTGACTTGCATCTGCTTTGTACCACATTAAAAATGCATTTAAACGATGACAAAAATAAATGCAGAATAGCCAGATAGCCTGGTTTTCAGTTTACACCTTCTCTGCAAAACCAAAAAAAAACATGTACAATTTGGTGCCCTCCTCCACCCCAATAACAATGTTTGGCCCCGGCAGGCTCCCTGTGGCGTGTCAAGCGCCCGGCAGCTTGTGAGCCATGCTCTGCTGCGTTGGCGCCAGCGAATGCTTCGCGCAGACAACACCAGCGCCATTGTTATTGCCCTGCAGGAACCAGGCAGCCCCCAGGACACACTGCACCATGAGGAAGTGCTGCTGGATCTGGCACGGGTGTCCCAGAGCCCCCCTACCTCCATATCTCGCTCGGATACACTGATCCTCAGGGTGAGAGGAAGGCACATATTGTTTTGATTGATACCAATCTGACCTGCTTTTGTGTAGTATCTCTGTTTGTTGCCTGTTAAGTTTATGAATGTGTGGCATAGGGGTGTAAATCAAAGCCAAAAAAGAAATTAACCTTTTTGAGCACTTAACAAAAGAAAGATGTCCGTGATAAAGCTTCTGTTGACTTTTGTTTCTCCTCCTCAGCAGACGGTTCCAAAGTCGGACATGGCCCCTGATGTCTGCGAGCTGGTCCCCAGTCTGGAGCGTACAGATGGCCTGCTGGGAGGCAGCAGCAGTAGCCTGTTCAGCATCTTCTCATCCGACCCCTACAACCCCAGCCCACCGTGCAAAGACTCAAACTGCGAACCGCCATCGCAGTTGACCGACGAGGGAGAGGCTCTGAGGGAAGGTGCCGCCGAGGTGCCCGGAAGCAAACGGACCACCAACATGCCATCTATGACCGACCAGTCCGCCAAAAAGGCGCGGCACAGGGACGGGGGGAGGGCAGCGGAGGTTCATCGCAGTACAGAGAAAGGCCAGAACAACTCATCCAGCATTTCTTGTTCCCTGCTCCAGCAGCATGGCAAAGCCACTGTGTGTGTGTGCTGAGGGGGACTTTTCCCTGCAGCCCTGCAAAACCACACTGATGAATTCACTTCACATTCACACAAACCAAGATGGACAAATAAACATGCTGCCTTCCCCACTCCACAATCTTTCTTTCTTTCTTTCTTTTGTGTAAAGCGCAGTCTTGTTGACATGTTATTACCAAGTAGCACCTCTCTCTTCACATATTTTACATTGTGGTGGACATCAAGTAAGAGGTTTACTCTCTTGTACACTTTGGTTCTCTTTGTTTGGTCGATAATAATATACAAGTATGTCCAAACTAGCATTTTCTGGAAAAGTGCGCAATTTGAGTGTATCTCTTTTATTTACTTAATGTTAATGGTTTGTCTTTTTATGCAAAATACTATGAGATATAATTATCCTTGTGTAAATATTCTGTGATATGCTCATTTAAAACAGATGAATATATTTTTATACCTGGTTTTACTCGATTATATATCAAAATCCTGTTTGGTGAACTACTCCATCACCATAAATGACATACTTCGAAAGTGAACCTCACTCAATCCTTTGTGTGTGTGCGCATATGTGCATGCACAGAACCCGTATTTACATATTTTACTTGTGTGATTACTGGATGAGATTTTCTTGAACACATAATGAAGGTGCTGCTATAGTATGAACCAGTAAACTAACACAAGTGTTAATTGATTTATACATATTAAATAATGCTGACAAATCTCTGTAGAGGGTTTAGTTTGTGTGGCTCCAAATCAAATGTTGGAGCAGTGAACTGTTACATACACCTGACTAGTGGCTATTTATTTAAATTTTGACCACGCTTCAAACTGCTAAACTCCACATTCACTTAAAAAGCACAAGAGGCATGCATGTGTGGCACACTTGGATATATATTGATATTGTGTGAAATTCCCTACAATTGTTGTTCTGATTCATTTTGTATTTTTGCATATGACTTGGTTACCCAAACACATTGGGTTCTAGTTTTGTTCTTCATTATGTTAGCTGTTTGTGTATTGATGTATATTGTGTATTATTCTGTTCAGTTAGTTGTTTTCTGCATTTTTGTGCTTTTCTTCAGTATTCTGCTGAAAGCAATGTAGGATAGGAAAGGAAAAGCAAACAAAGTTTTCAAAGCAGAAGCAAAACAGTAATTTTGTCGCTTTTAAATGAGTGAAGTATTTGTTACTTAAAGTGTACAGAATCATGGCCTTACCGTCATCAGTTAATTCATTGATCTGATCCACAAGATAGAATAGCACGACTGATCATTTAATATTTGCTTTCGGCAGAGCATAGATTAATACCGAACACAATATTTTTCCTAATTCAGAAGGCGATGTTACATTATGAGCTGTGGATTTTTGATATAACAAAGTGCAATTTTTATCAAGACAATTTGTAGCATTGTTTTATTTAGCTGAAAATGTTGAATGTGGTATTAATGTGTATATGACAGTCTTTGCAGATTATTTTACCTGGCTGTAGTATATCTTAATGATTTTAAAATAGGGCCTGCTATTCCTTTTTTATGTAAAAACTTGTTCTTGGATATCTGGTTCAACCATTGCTTATAATGGCAAATGCACCCCATACTCCAATTAGTGCATGTGTACAATTTAAATGTGAAAATAAAACACTAATCTGTAAAGAAAATATTTAAAAGATTCAAACCATGTATAATATTTTTTTGTTTTGGCATATATATATACTATAGTATATATAGTGTGTGTGTGTGTGTGTGTGTGTGTGTGTGTGTGTATATATATATATATATATATATATATATATATATATATATATATATATGTGTGTAATATCCTCAGCTTCTCCAGAGCTAAAATCAACGAAGTGCACAAGTTGATTAATTCGTTTTTCTGTAGCTCGAAATAGAACTGACAATGCAAAATATAGGTAGCTATTTCCACCATCGGGGTACCACCGTTATACATGGCCACCACCAGAGGTTCTCTACCTATGTGCATGTATAATAAACGTGTACCAGGCATGAGAAGGGGCCGAACTGTTTACCTACGTCATATCCGCTGTGACGCCTACATTTATTGCATGGCGGGAAGACGACACACAAGCAGCTTTCAAGTCTCTAGCGTTGTTTCATTGTAATAATTATGAAAACATCATTTGTTCGATTAAACATAACACTAAAGTCAATGGAAGATGCAACGCATTTTAGTTCGGTTGTCAGCTATTTAGTTCTACCCCTATTGTATGCACTCTATGGTGCTGTCTTGGTAGTTCGTTAACTTAATCTCGACCTCCCAGCTCAGGTAGGTTACATTTAAAGTAATAATTAGGTGTAAATAAGGTTTATATAACTAAATTAAACTGGTTGTCATCGACTATTGACGGTTACAGTAACTGCAACAACATTATGTATTATGTTAATTATGTTCATACGTGTTAAACTGATCTGTTTGGTTAGGTTTCTGTATCTACATAACATTACTCGTATTGTCATTTGCTCCTTCTGGACGAGAAGCAGGTAAACATGGCCGCCCCCGCAGTGGACTACACCATCGGAGGGGTGAAGATTCAGTCCCCCGCAGTGGACTACACCATCGGAGGGGTGAAGATTCAGTTCCCCTGTAAAGCTTATCCATCCCAGTTGGCCATGATGAATTCGGTGAGCTTGAGTCACTTTCAGGACCCATGTAGAAATTCGCTTATAACTTTTATCTATCAAATGCATTCCACAAACGCATAGAAATCATGGTATATGGAGCTCGTTCAAATTGTTTTAATATAGAAATCATAAACATCAACGTGCCAATGAGGTGGTAATGTCACATTGTCAGTGTGAGGTAGAGTACAAGATGCCTTATGTACAACAAAAGTGAACAGTCACCATGGAACTATGAAGTCTTATAGGCAGAATATATGCACATTCAGACTTATTATATAAATAACTTAATAGAGTTATTTATGAATGTGGATGACCTACCAATAGTTATAATGCTAAGTCAACATACTATAATATGATATACTATAATCTGTAGATTATTTCATGTAGCTTGTCACATCTTGAAATGATCAAAAGTTAAAAGGAAAGATCAAACTTCCCAAAGGATACCACAGAATTAATACCATAATATCAGTAGTATATTAATATACACTGCTGCTTTAATGGTATTATTAGTGTGGTATGAGCAGTATATGAATATATTGTTCCAGCTCTATTGCTGGTGACGTAGAGGCCTTAACCATACTGCAGCAGCATATTGACTGACCGTTACTCTATATATCTGCAGATTGTTCGAGGGCTAAACTACAGCCAGCACTGTCTGCTGGAGAGTCCTACAGGAAGTGGGAAAACCTTGGCCCTGCTGTGCTCGGCTCTCGCCTGGCAGCAGGCTCAATACGGTAGGCCTGATCCAAAGAAGGGGAAGGTGTAACTTCTCATGCGCTGTCAAACACAAATTGTGTTTCAGGGTGGGGAGTGGTGCAATGAATCACTTGTGAGCTGTGTATCAGTATTTTAACAATGACAACAATTTCATACAAGTATTACAAGACAATCATTTAGGCATTGTTATTGAACTAATGCCGTGTCTTTTGGAAAGGTTAATAATGACTATGTCTTTGTGGTTACAGCCAAACCTGAACAAGGAGGAAGCCATCAGGAGGGCAAAAGCTGCTCAGAGGAGAAAAAACATACAGATTGTAAGACGTCAGAGAGTCCTACCCCCTGTCAATGTAGATGTCACACTAAGGCCCACTGTGCCTCAACACTGCCCAAGCCAGATGTGGTGGACCTCACTCTGTCCCCTGAGAAAGTGGTGGCGCAACAGCAATCACCTCAGCAGACTGGTGAGTACTTGTCCATATTGTTTGTAAAGAAGGACCATATGCAAGCTAACAATGTATACCTACAAGTCTGTCCCAAACATCTTTGTTGACACATTTTAATTGTAATATTTACAGCTCTTAATATCTCCATGTCATGACAACTAATGCATATTCATATCTTTACCCCATTCTGTGTTTTTGCATCCTTGCCAGATATACTCATTCCCAAAAGGGAGATGGTTGCCTCGCATGTTTCAGAAAAGGCACAGACCTCCGTCAGCCCGGACTCTGAGGAAAACAGCGACTTTCAATCAGACAAGAAGCGTCTTCGCACTCCCTCCTCTGATCAAAAGGTACCCTGGCTTGCTACAAATTTTTTTATTTGTTTTTTTTTGAATATCAAGCTTGGAAGTATCTTCCTGGCATTTGAATTGGGTTGTATAAACAGTATTTGGTTATTCTTTCAGAGCAGTAAAAGGAAGTGTCTCAACCGGGGCGTTGTGTTTATCGATGACGACCCAGAAGATGAAGGCCTGACACCAGTGAACAGGCGTTGGACTATGGAGCCGAAAAGCCAGGCTGTGTCCGTGGAGATCACTAAATGCTGTGTAAGTCATCATGGATTTATTATTAAAAGAATACTCTGACTTTTTGGCAAATAAGGTTATTTTCCACTAGTACCCCCATAGTCAAACAAGAAGCACCTCACCATTTTTTCTCAATCAGCCCAGCACTCAATTTGTTAGCATTTGAACAAGTTAGCCAAAATCAATGGAAGCAGGTGAGATGGACTAGCTCTGTCAGTGAAGTGAGGGTAAAATACAGCATTCCAGCTTCTCCAAAGTAAAGATATTTTAGCGATTTCACTCGCCTTTCTTTTTTACAAAAAAAGAAAGGTTGTTCACCCCCCTTCGTATGTTGTTTTCCAATAACGGGACAGCCCGTCGTGGTCTATTCCTCACATATATCCCTTGTCCAGTGGTCATAGTCTCCATGACACACACAACATCGTGTTGGATGATTTTTGGCAACTCAGCCAGACACGATGTGTATTTTATTGAAGCAGACATTACTGTATTTTTGACAGTCTACTATGGGGTTTACAATGGCAAGGGTAAACCAGAAGAACCTTACCTCTACAAACCCCCCAGAACTCAACACCTCCTTTCTCTGAGAAAGGCCTATTTCAGGCTTCATATTAATGTTGGCTTCCAGTTACAATCACCACCAGGTGGCAGTGGAGTCCACTCAAAAGCCATATGGCCCTGATTGAATGGGCCCAAACAAAGTCTATGCCTTCAGTGGAAAGACTTAAGTCTAATTCCTAAATATACTGGTTTTGTCTTAAATGTATCGCAATTGGTGCAAATTATTAGAAATTCCAGATGATACAAAATAAACTGGTATTAAACAGTATATTGTGTGGATATTATATTATCATTGTTTACCTCTGGTAAAAAAAAAATGTCTTCCAGGAGTTCTATAAGTCTTCAGAAAAGGCATTAGAATGGAACACAATAAATTATTTCAGTGGACTCGTTTACAAACTGATGTAAAAATTATCTTAGATTAATCAATAACATTTATGAAGCAGCAGGGGCTTAAAGTATACGGTATTGATTTCAAAATTGACAATGTTGATGGTCAAATGTAACTTTCTCCTTGAATATATGATTTAGCTTCTGTGATTGGATCTCTGCCTGGTAACCAGTGTGATGTGTAAACCTGTTGCCATGGTCAAAAGGAACCAATCAGAGTGCATCAGGTCACAACGGGTCGTGAAACGTATCACGATGCTGCTGTGGTAAATAATCCATGTCGTTTGGTTACACTACCGAGTACGCTGCTGAGATCAACACGCTACCCACAATCCTTGTACCAGCTCAGAGTCCGAGTACACCCATGCTGTTCCCCAAGAATCAGTAATCTCCTACAACAGCATCCTAATGCGGCCACAGGTGTGCCACTTGGATTTGGCAGTGTGGGATAGAGGTAGGTGGAAACAGAGGAGCGAGCAGAAGAGTAGAAAACAACCATGTCCCTCTCCAGTTTCCCTGAAGCTACCTGAACCTGGCTCCTTTGTCCCACGAGCGCTGACTGATGGCCTGAATGGGCCCCTTTGAAGCAAGCTCCAGTTTTAATTAAGAGGGTTTGCCTCGCCTGGGCCGCTGATCTGTGAAAGCCACAGGGATAAATATTGAATGGGGTTCACCCGCTGGTTACTGCGCCCCAGGGATAAACAGGTGCTTCGGAGGGCAGATATTTGCCGGGCCCCCTATGCGCACTGTGTGCCCATGCATGCAGGCGGAGGGGGCGGGGGGGGGGTGTTTGGTGTCATGTCTTCAAAGGTATTGCGTATTGGAGCCCATCTCGCAGGAATGCATTCCAGGCCCTGGAAGGCTATGGTATGAGGAGCAAATTGCCATCCAGCAAGAGGTGGCAGCGACACAGAGCCGGTCCGAGAGGCTGCAGCCCCTCAACGCCCTTACGCTGGCCTCCCAGAGTGTGAGATTTCCATCTCTCAGGTGTTGGCAGTGGAGTGTAGCAGCAGCTGAGAAGCCTGGGTATCATTACCTGTGAATACTCTGGGGTATTCATTGATACCACTAAACTACCTATTCAACTAATTCATAATTTTTAGTAAAGTATCCAGTTTATAGTCTTGTACTGCACATGGATTATTAGAGGCGCAAAACATTTAAAACAAGCAAGTGTGGCGAGTGTGTGTGTTGTGACAACGTGTGATTGAGATGCCATTCTTGGATCATTCATATTGTGTGGCAGAGAAAGTGAAGCTTTCTCACCCTTGGTGTTACCCAAGAACCCGAGTCATCCAGTGCTGAATGAGACGTTGTGTCCTCACTCACAGAGATGGTGCCCCTTCTTGCCCCTATAGCCTAGTTATCTGCATTCCTTTCCAGGGGGGTGTCTGCTCTCGGCTGTGGGGCCAAGCTTGAAACCTTGTTGTACTGGCATCTCAGGAGGCAGGCGTGTAAAAGGATACCCTTGTGTCAGCTGTTTCCTGCTGCTGCCTCCTGACAAGGGCCTCTATTCATCAGCAGCCCCCGCTACCCTGGCTCAGGCCCTTCTCCTCCTCCCCCCACCTGCCGATGAATAAGTAATTATTGGCTATCTTGGAGCAGGATATTTGGATGCTTCTATTTAATGTGGCAGGTAAGGTGATCGGGCCCCGGGTCCAGGTTGCGAAGCGTAACTGTTCCAGGGGAGAAAGGTAACATGAACTGGTGTTGGGGGCCCCCTGTTTGTTTTTCCCATCGGCTCAGAGCTCCTTATCCCTCTTAACTCCTGTGACGCCACTCTGCAAGGGCTCTCTGTGGCCTCTGCGGCAACACACATTGTAATATTTGATGGGCAAACACCCTCTGAGAAAGTGAGCCGGCGGGTAACTTGAGCGCTTCATCTCTTTCAAGAAGCACTGGCTTTAGAACTGTAGCATCGGTCCCATTGTTTTGTGTGATCATATTTTTCACGTGCAAATATAATAATTCCATTGTAACAAATTGATTTGTGATGCCAGTAACTTATATTTTGTTTTAATTTCCCATACCGCTGAGTGGATGTAGGCCATTAAGATGCTGGGTTTAATACTTTGAACTATGTCGCAATGTGCCAGATTGTAAACGTACACAAGAGTCTAGACTGTGGGAAAGAAACCTTGAGATCTGCAAGTTCAAAATCCTTAAGGTTGCCATCCTTAAGGTTGCCATGAATATTTAAAATAATTTCCATTTGTCTGACTTTATTAGCATGACATAAAATATGGCATGGCACTTCTCAATACAATTTAATAGTAGACTGATGTGGGTCCTAAAATTAAATGAAGTTATGTGACAGCATATTACAAGTTATCACTTAATCATTTATATAGAAAAATTACAGAAACACACATAAGAAATGTGTGAAAACATTATTGGGTGATATGACCTCTGTATGATTGCTTATTTATTGTTTGTTCGTTTTATGATACATATAATATATATATGATAAATATATGATGATATATGATCTGGTATATATACCATAGTAGAGTTGAGTACTAAATTCCTATTACTGTCCTGTACTTTCTGCTGTGACACCAATCTACTGTCTGGGATTATTATTTTGACTATCATGTAGTATGTATATTACTGTGCAGATATTTCTAGCTAAAGTCCACGTCTTTTTATTCTCATGGCAACTATGAACACTTAGTAGTGTGTTGTGATTCGTGGAGTCTTGGTATTGTGTTGTGCATGAGTTGTACATTACTACAATTGAGAAGCCAGTGATTGGATGATGCATGAGCGTCGCTGAACAGTCGAGAAGTAGGCCACTTAGAAGGGCTCCTCGAACAAGCAGGATCAGTTTCATAAGTGATGCACTTCACCTGTGAACTGCAGAGGAAGAATCCACCACATGTCATTGGACAGCCAATTATGAAGCAGCTAGATTTTCTCGGTCTGAATAATGGGGGGCCTATCGTCTTTCAGTGCCTAGAAAAGGTCATTTGACACAGACAAGTCTCCCTGTGTAGAGATACAAATTCTTTATGCTTGGCTGTATGTTTTTAACATAGTGTATACAAGGCAGTCTGTCATGTTGGAAATAATGGTGATAAATTGATTGTGTTTTGTTTTTTTAGAACTACATCTAATCGAACTACTGTATAATGGAAGGAGTCTCTGTATGTATGTCTGTCCTCCGATTTTCTCGACAACCGTTCATCCGATCGAGTTCACACTTGGCAGGTGTATTGCTGAGGACCCAATGAAGAGCATTGTCGAGTGGGAAGTTGTTTGGATGAGCGGTTCTCGAGAACGCTGCAGGCAGCAATACCGGAGGCCAAGCAATCCGTGCCCATTCCCAACAGGCACGGAATGGGCACTGCACTGGCGGGTGCAGTGTTTCCGATACATTGATTTATTTGTGGCGGCCCACCACAATATCAACATTGACTGCCACATATTGACTTTCCTTTTTTTCCTTTTTTTAAAAACTATTTACATAGTCAAAAGCCTTCGCCTTTGCGCAGTCATGCATTTTTGTTGAGGCTGTATAAAATAGGTTCGTTAGCCAACGTTTAGTAGCTGGCCCGGGTAGGCTTTATCAGCTGGCTGCAGGCTTGGAGAAAGCAGTTCTGGACAAAGCATGCACAGTTTAAGTTATGGAGTACAACAATGAACATTGTCATGGAGTATAATGTTGTAATATAGTAAGCTAGTAAATGTTCTTAAAACTATAAAATGCCTAAATTGTAATATTTATATCACAATGGCGTATTGCTTAGTGTGCGCTCTTAACGTTCTATTTCTATCTATGATAATGGACTAATTCATAGTTTTATTGACGATTAATGTTACCAACACAGCCGGTCAGTCTTACATTAAAATCGCTGTATAGAAGTCTATCCTGCTAGCTCTACAACAGTAAAAAACATGTCAAAAACTATGTGACCAGCCGAGCTCTGGTGTGCGTGTAGCCTAACGCACATGGACTGTATAAAATACAGATTAAAACTTTCGATATGTCAAATTGGTGGAAACTATGGACATTGGGGAAAAAAAAAATGTTTGTATTCCATTAGAATTCTTTGGTATTTCTTGCATACCTACTCTGCACAAATGTTTTCAAAACAGATTCTCTTAACACAGCTACCACCACAAATATAATCAAATTCTGTGGGAAACGCTGAGGCATATTGCTGAGGAGGTAGGCAGTGCAGTGTCGAGCGTGAAGTTGTTAAAAAGCTAAAAAGAACCACTCAAGGTTAATCATTTCTGTGTGATTAAAATATTTCTATCAGTCTATCCCATCTGAAGCATCTTTGTCCATATTTGATTCACTTCGTAGCTGCAGTCTTGGTCAAACCGATTCACCGGTTGCCTGTCTGTCTCTTCTCTCTCTCTCTCTCTACACACCCGCAGCCCCCCACACACCTGCAGTCCCCCGTGCCTTGCACCTTGTGCCCGTGTGCCAGTTCCAAAGACAACGTGAAACCTAAGGACAAAGAGGCCAAAAAGAAGGTCCCCAAGATATTCTTCGGTACGCGCACGCACAAGCAGATCACGCAGATCACCCATGAGCTGAAGCGCACCCTGTACTCCAGCGTTCCCATGACCATCCTGTCCAGCAGGGACCACACCTGTGTGCACCCCGAGGTGATGCGCCACTCTAACCG
Organism: Trachyrincus murrayi; assembly: GCA_900323305.1. Lineage (NCBI taxonomy): Eukaryota > Metazoa > Chordata > Actinopteri > Gadiformes > Macrouridae > Trachyrincus > Trachyrincus murrayi. The sequence goes on along the minus strand of OOFB01018618.1, from coordinate 109,800 downwards.
CAACGAGCGCTGCAAGGAGCTGCTGGAAGGCAAGGATGTGAGTATGGGGAAGACACAAACATCCATCAAGTGACCGTAACCCAAGCTGGAACACCTCTGGTGTTGGTGCTGCACTGCTGGTCTCAAATCATTTGTCCCATATGTATTATAGTAGTCATTCGTGGCAATACATTTGTCTTGCATTCTAATGACCCCAAACGACATAGTCTTGTACACCAATATGGCTGTTATTGTTACGTTACATTCCATACAACCATGTGGGTGTTAATGTGTACTGTTAGGACCATGTTGGCATCAATATGCACCATCAATATGCACCATCAAAGGCCTTTTGTAAAATAAAAGTTCAACTAAGTTGACCACCGAGAGCTGTGAAAGCTTACACCTCATAACAATCTTTTAACATGAATGGGAATCCCCCACAAAGGGGCTAGTGGAACTATACATTTAACATCCACTTTGACTTATTCAGCCCTGGGGTATGTGACGATCATACTGCCTTGACCCCCCCACCCTAGCCTGTACTGTAAAGAGACTGAAGGAACCTCCATTCAAAAGACGAGAGCGTAACATAAACCCATAGTTCAACAGCTACGGCCAGATGAGAGTCCCCAACACTGTAGGCCTGCAGGGCAAGTTATGCTGCCACAGTATCTGCAATTGGCCCCGACAGGGTCTTTTTGACACACCGAAATGTCAAAAGCTTTGGGAAGATCATCGCTTAGGGATCCCGAGACACTTTAGGGACTTTGTCTAACCCCACCTAATGCCTATACTGTCCAAAAGGTGAGGCGCCTGGTACTATCAGGACAATTACGCTGTCAGGGGAGGTGTCTGCTGGCCTTGGTGAGCACGTCAACATCAGCGTCGCCTTTTCAAATGAAAGCGCTGCCCCAGCGGTAACCTCGCACTAGAGAATGTGTTTCATCAATGTTTTCCCTTTTTGTCACTTAAGGGGCTTCTAAACACCTGGCGTCGAGTTACACACACACACACACACACACACACACACACAATTGAATCCTCCCAAACACATTCTGTGCTGGTTTAGTGTCTGAGCTTATTTGTCCTGACGCACCGCTGCAAAATAGGAGACACTGTAAAACGACACACCCTCTTAATGCTGACTTACTGTCAGCCTGTCCGACTGGGCTGTGATGATCGTGTTTATCTGCAGGGCACTGAGCCCCAGTGTGTGTGAGTGCCTGTGTGTTACCTCCAGCTCTTGCATTCATAAGCGATACAGGGGCGGGACATGGAGGTTGACAAAAGCAGGCACCTCCGCAGACAGCTTAATTGGGGTTTAGTACATGAGACTCCAGTGCTGCACACATCCTCCACCACATAACCAAACGGGCTAGAATGACACGCAGTACACACACAGTAACAGGAAGGCATCACATTGGCCTACTGCCGTATCAACGTGGAAACTAGAAGGGGGTCAAATAGAAGCTATTGATTACATTCTTTGAGGATGTTCATTCTGTCATAGCGAAGTCTATCGGGGAGTGGCTTAATATTAACAATTACATTAGAACAATTATTATGATTAAACAATCATTCATTTGGGCAACATTATCGTGTATCACTATATGACTGTGTGCTATGCCGATGTCGTGACCTCCAGCCTAAATGGCAGTGAAGCTGCTTTAATTTAAACAGAGGTTTGACTCCCCCAGGGCAAGTCTTGCCGCTTCTACCACAACGTCTACAAAATGCGGGACCAGAGTGTGCTGCAGTCGACCCACGGGCTCCACCAGGCCTGGGACATTGAGGACCTGGTGCGCCTGGGCCAGCGCATCCGCGCCTGCCCCTACTACGCCGCCCGTGAGCTGATGCAGGACTCCCGCATCGTGTTCTGCCCCTACAACTACCTGCTCGACCCGCTCATCAGGGAAAGTGTGAGTTGTGCGTGTGTTTCCATGCGTGTGCGTGCGTGTGCGTGTGTGAGAGTTCTACAGGTGTGTGTTTGTGTTATGTGTCTTTTGTAGTGGGTCCATTTGATGGCACACGCTTGCGAGTAGACCTAAGGAGGAGAAAATCACTGTTGCTTTTCAAATTGTTACCGTCGCATTTCCTCGATAATACAAATAAAGAATAGACATAAGATATAAAACACACAAATACTGAATGCCTATATATAATATGAAATATAAAACAAGTTATATATAGGCCAACACAAAATGTACATGAAATAACAATGTAAGCGTAATATTTAGGTCATTTCTTTGGAAATATTATGAGAATATTGTGATTCTGTATTTAATCTGCATCACCAGCGCTGTTGTTGTGTTTTGTGTGTTTAAAACCTGGGCGGCCACTCCCCCTCTCAACTCCCCCGCTGTTCTGCACTTCTACCTCTGCCTCTCTCTACCAGATGGAGATCAACCTGTCCGGCCAGATTATGGTGCTGGACGAAGCCCACAACATCGAGGACTGTGCCAGGGAGAGTGCCAGCTATACCCTGGACCACAACCTCTTGAGGATGGCCAAGGACGAGCTGGACGGCATGGTCTCCCACAACATTCGACCCGCCGACCACGAGCCACTGCGGAACTTCTGCTGTATTCTTGCAAAGTCAGTGACAAGATGCACGTACATACATCATACATACACCATACACGGTGAAATGTCTTCTGCCGTGTTACTCACGCGTATGCCGCATTCAGGCCATATGGGAGAGATGGGGGAAGTGGGAAGAATTCCCGCTCCGCCCCGACACGCAGATGGGAGACTTTGGAAGGAGGCTGACGTTGTATGGTCCCGTTGAAAATATGTTATCCAGCAACAACAAAAAACAATCAGTTGGGTGGGGACTGATGATGTATGTGGGCTTCGATCATGTATCATGATTGTTAATAATAAGTATTTATCAAATTAACCGTAAACTACATAAACAAGATATAAAAAAAAACTTCAGCAGCCTCAGAGACGCCATCTTGATCCAATCAGTTCTGCCCAAGTCGGAGAAATCGGATCGGTCTGAAAGTTCCCAAATCTCTGAAATAGAACTCAGAGGGTGACGCGACCGCTCTGAAGGTGGTAATTACGGTCCCTTAAACCTCTGTAACTGGGACTGATCCGTTTTTCCCTTCTCTCTGTTTGGTACGTTGAATGGTGTATTTATGTTTTGTTCCATGGTGCAGCTGGATCCAAGAGAGCCAGGGCTTGATGTCCGAGAGGGGCTTCGAGACTGCCTGCAAAGTATGGTCTGGCAAGGATGCCGTGGGAATTTTCCATGACCTTGGCATTACCGCTGCTACCTTTGGACTGCTTCAGGTACGCTTACTTTAACTAAGGAAACTTTTTATCCACAAACCTTACATAACACATCTCCTGTGCTTTTCCCCCCTCTCTTTCTCTCTGTCCCCCTCTGTCTCCTAAATGGACTGCAATTCTATCGCGCTTTTCTGACCTGTGGCCACTTTTTTCAATTAGTGCCTCACATTCACCCATTCATTCACACATTCATACACACATTCATTCACACATTCATTCACACATTCATACACACATTCATACACCGACGGCGGTGTCAACCATGCAAGGCAACAGCCAGCTGGTCGGCAGCAGTTAGGGTTAGGTGTCTTGCTCAGGGACACTTAGCCAGGAGTAGCCGGGAATGGAACCTCCTCTTCACCTGCGCTTTTTGACCCTTTCTCTCAGAAAAACTTGGCGACAGTGTTGGACAAAGAGGAGCGCCTGGCCGTGGTTAACGGCAGGGAGGAAACCGTGACCGTACCAACCATCAGCGCTGTCGTCAGCTCTGTCCTCAAAAGTGTCTTCATGGTTCTGGACTTCCTCTTCAGAGAGAACTGCAGGTCAGCAGCATCCTTTTTATGAGTATTATTTACTGCCTGTCCAGGGACATCTCTGTCGCCGTCTTCTCACAGGAATACACAAGAATGACAAATCAAGCATTTTTGACCAAGTGTGCTTACACATACCAAGGAATGTCTTCCTTCCTCAAAAACAGTAACTTGATGTGTTAATTATACTATGTTGTTCATACAACCCAAGCTGTCCATGTCGGATACATGAGTAAATGTACACATCACACTTAAAATGCAGCTTTTTTTTGTTAAGTAACAGTAAAAGAACCCGCTGTTCAGGTTTGCTGACGACTACCGCGTCGCCCTGCAGCAGAGCTACACTTGGACCAACCAGGTCCAGCCGGATGTTCCGGATGCCCACGGGTTCTTTGCCCGGCCGCGGGCCCGGCGCCGCCAAAGCGCACGGGTCAAGGCGGCTGTGCTGACGCTGAGCTTCTGGTGCCTCAACCCTGCCGTGGTGAGAGGTTAGGAGGAGGAGCCTCATATCATGTGGCGCCACACATTCTGCTGTTGAAATGTTGCTTTTAACAGCAGGTGTGTGTGTGTGTGTGCGTGTGTGCGTGCGTGTGTGCTTTGTATCCATACATACATACATACATAGGTTAAAACATCACCCAGATTGGCATATGCTAACACAACAGAATACATAATGAAAACTAATAAACTAATGTAAACTAATGAGAAACATGTAACCTTTTTCCCAGGCGTTCTTGGACCTTGGGCGGTCCGTGCGCACCATTGTGCTCACCTCGGGCACCCTCTCTCCCATGGGCTCCTTTTCCTCAGAACTGGGGGTCAAGTTCTCCATCCAGCTGGAAGCCAGCCATGTCATCGGCAAGTCGCAGGTCAGAATGCACCCCGTTGTCCAGGGACTCTGCACCTTGCTAATGAGGAACACAGTGTTTCCCCTACCATTTTTTTCCAGCAGCGGTTGGTGCTGAGGTGTGTGAAGTGCACTATGTTGATGTGCGTGTGCACGGTGCTGATGTTCACAGTGCTGATGTGCACGGTGCTGATGTCTGCGGGCACACAGAGGTTTTAGTGTAATCACTGATTCCACTAGGGCTCTGGTGCATTCCAACAGAAAAGGTCTCATACATAATGGTATGACAATATAACATAACAAAAAATAGCATGCGAGCACACTATGAGCATGAGCCAAATTTGTCCGGCATTAATGTTAGTGCAAATACAGTTTTCAGTCTGCAATTTCTAGCCGTCCCATCATCTGGGTTTCATAATACTGTTGCTTCTGTTCCACACAGTCAAATATGTAGGCTACTTTCTATTATTAAGTCACTTCTCCTCATGCTTCCTACATTTAGTCTAAAGCCATTCGTGAGCTAATGCCACCTACAGTCTCATCATGTGTTTTTTATTCTTCTATAGCAGGACACTATTTTTCTAAAATATTTCTCCAATGACAATGTAACAATTGAGGGCGGTGCAGTAGGGGGCAGATATGATATATGTTTTTAACTAAAACAAATATAATTTAGGGCACCCAACATCATTTCTAATTCTAAAAAAAAGTATATATTTTTTGCATGGCTGATTGCAGTGGCGCTAGTAATCCAGCAGCGGCGCTACACCACTGCTGGATGCATGTAGGGGAAACACCGAGGAACATGTAGATGCATCTAGATTGATTGATTGCTAACATGAAGCTGACACATAAAACGTGTTGTTCGTCTTTTTGTAGCCTTACACATCGGAAAGAAAAACTAAATGGTGTCCACTGGTTTCCATCCCAGGTGTGGGTCGGCACCATTGGCTCTGGGCCTCAAGGGAAGAAGCTCCTCGCCACCTTCCAGCACACGGAGACCTTCTCCTTCCAGGACGAGGTGGGCGGCCTGCTGCTCAACATCTGCCATGCCGTGTCCAAGGGAGTGCTCTGCTTCTTGCCATCCTATAAGGTGAGTTTGTAAACAAAATACAATATATAAATAATAATAAGAAACATGCTCCCAGGGACAGCACCATACGCAAGTTACTTACTCTCAGACACGGCCATCAACATCAACCGCTCCACACACAGACACACACACACACACACCGTGGTGTTATACTGTAAGTATAGGCAATCAACATCAACCGCTCCCCAGACACACCGTGGCGTCTCTCTGTGTCGGCGTCACTTTGTTGTGAAGTAACAGGAAAGGAGGGGACCTCAGTTCAGAGCAGAACGTTCACAAGCTGGTTGGCGGAGACACAGGGTTTTACACCTGCCTTTTCTGAATGATGCTATTATTTTTGTAACAGGCCTAGCCAATCACAAATGGTAATGATTTGTTCAGAGCCGGCCACTGCTTGACTTTTTTTTTCTGTATTATCAGCTAATTTAATGTGAATACATTTTCCTGGGCTGATGGACACTTAGTGGTGGTGACATGATGGTGGAGTCTATGTTCCACAAAGTTGCCACTAGGAGGCGCTAGAGACCATGCATTAATTCCCAAGACCAGCACTAGCTTTCTGTAAAAAAAAAAAAAAAATCACACAAAGAACTTACTTGACAGTTTTCATGCAACAGGAACCAATCCCCGCTCTTTCCATAGCTCGTGAGCAGGTTGCGGTGATAATATTGTTAGGAGAGATCATTGCTAAATCAATAGGCCTGCTTGACAGCCCTGGAGCTGCCACCGTTCTGCAGGAAGTGTCTCCTCTTTCACTTAATGAGGGCGCGTCTAAGGGCCCCACTGATAGACACTTTGTCCATCCTTTGTTTGTTATGCATTCTTTGGTCATGAATAATTAATTTCCACTCCAGCTTGATTGTCACATCACTTCACAAAAGGAGGCCAACTGGGTTTCACCTTCATTGTGCGTGTGTCTGTGTTACACGTGTTTCACTCTCTCCAGTGTGAGTGGCCCTAATGACGCTGGAGTTGGCCAGCCTCGAACGTAGCTTTCGCCAAGTCCAGTAAAATAAAAATCGCTTTGAACATTGAAATGTTTGATGTTTAAATAGAATAGCCATGTTCCTGGCTGCGTTTTATTTTTCCGATTTACTGTTTTTTTTCCGATGTACTGGTTTTTGTGCAAAATGAACTTTAATTCTCTCATTTTAAAATACACTTCATAAATGCTCTTAATTCTCTGGTTGTTTGCACGTTTTGTTTAACTATATATATGTATATGCAGTAAAATATCTATATTTATTTGATGGCTCATGTAAGAGTTTTCTATCTCTTTCTCTATGCTGATGCATTAATATTTAATCCAGAGATGCCTCTTAAAGATGAAGAGAGGAGGGCATATGAGGAGCTGGGGGTATTAATTGGAGACTGTGGATGCCTTGTTGGTGCCACTAAGTCCCGTCTGTGTGTGTGTGTGTGTGTGTCTGTGTGTGTGTACAGCACACCGGTTTGTGCGAGCCTGCTTGTTTGTGACCGTGCATGAAGTGTGGAAAGACGCCGGGAACAGCTCTAGACGTCCCTTTTCAATCCATTTCCACGGCTCTACCAGAGACAGAGCCTGCAGGAGCAAGGTCATCCCAGGGTCTGTCCAGCGTCTTGCTGTGTTGAGTGTTGAATTAGTATGTGTGGAGTATTTCATGCACTTTGGTTGCAAAACATATTGAACCGCACAAACCTGAAACCAAAAAATAGTATCAATATGTACTACACATTACAACACCTATCCCCATCCCTAACTTCAACTTTTGTGTGCATGAGAGGTATTTTATGAAGTATTCAGATATGTTCCTGAAGTAAGCATGTGATTTGCAGTGAAGAGCAGTAAGCTATTGAATATCGGTGGCTGTTTTGTAGCTCATGATATTGATTTTGAGATAAATCAAGACAAATTGTATTACTATTGCACTTACATGATTCTAGTTTTGTGAACGTCACTTGACTGCTGGATGTTTGGCACATGCGAAGACACACAGTCAGACACGCGTGCACACACGTCCAGAGTTTTCCCCAGATTCTCTGCGGGCGTTGCGTTTCTGTTGCACTTTGGCTCCTACAGCCCCCCAGTTAATGCCCATTAAAACCACAGCAGCCCTGGCCGTCTGGTCCCAGTCTCTGAGGAAGGGACCCCGCAGCACAGTGCACGGGGGGGGGAGGGGGGGTGAAAGATCTGGAGGGTGACGTGGAGGGGGAGCGAAATACAAGATGCTTTTAAAGGAGATTAAGATAAGGGCTATTAGCGGTGATGTCGCCTTTCTGTCTGTGCGAAGATGTGCCCAGACCTCTGTGCCTAGGGCTGGGGTTTGTCCAGGGGTCAGGGTGGTGGGTGCTGTTGGGAACGTAGGTGTCAATGGCTGGTGTATGTCAAATCAAAGTCAAAATCAACCCCCCCACACACACACACACACACACACTGTATAGCTTCAGGGTATCTGAGAGAGAAATATCAGTATCAAGCACCTGGTCGTAGATGTGCTCTACTGGGGCTCGTATCAACAGAATATGTATCAACATATCACCGATATTCACTCCAATTCCAACCGGTCTTTCATTTGTTTCTGAAAATACTCCTCATTTCCCATTCCATCTCCTATCCTGTTTTCATGATGAAATCTTAAATCTTAAAATAAAATCATAAAATATTGCTGATTGACAATGCTATACTGGTAAACATTTATTAATCCTCTGGTCATTTGTGTGCTTGTCAAGTGTGTGTTGAGGGGATGATTTTGCCCACGCTGAAGGTTTGAGCTTAGATGATTGTTTATATGAGCTTTTACAGTGGAAACTTTATGGGTTTAGGGGTCCTGGTGTACCACGCTACACTACAGCCCTGGCCGCTTAACATTGGGTTGTTTTTCTAAATGAAACGTACCCTCTACATTCCTCCTCTTGTCACAACAACGGTGACTGCCGGTCATCTAAAAAACCAAACTAAACAAAAAAACATGGGGAAACACATGTATATGATTCAAATTAAATCATTATAGTGATGGACAGATAGGTGAATACATTATTTTCAAGTACTTTTATGTTGACTATTGTTTCCGATGTGGTTATGTCGTTTGATCCAATATAATAGTTCTAAATTGTAGTTTATAAAAGATCTGCCAAATCAGTTGCCCAAAAAGAACAATTCAGTGCAACCATTGTATTCATCAAATAATCTACCTTGCATTATTGCAATGCATGACCTATAAATACAATTTTTAAATATATTTTTTCAATGGAACTATTGCTATCAAAGTACAGCTCTTAAGTGTCCATGGCCTTTTAACTCTATTTAGTGAAAGGAAAATCACTTCAAATTTCCCTAAATGTTAAGAACTCCTTTACACTGAGTTTACAGATGGACCCAGACGGACCACCAAAATAATATTATCATATTTCAGAATTCATTATACTTGACCCTGCATACAAACGGATGGGTTAGGATTCACTCCGAACTGGTAAGCTAGCTGGTTATGTTTAAAGAGAAGCAAGGCATAAGACACACCCTGGGCAAGCCTTCTGCTTGATGAAGCCATCTGTCAAGAATCATTCTGAATCATTTAGACTTTGAATACATTAAATATTTGATTCTTTTAGTTTGTGAAATAATTTTCATTGGCTCTTGTTCTCGGGCTACTTGACCATTACCTCATTTATAATCTTCAATTTGATTAGTTTATTTTGTATATAGATTTTAAGGATTTCCTTGATGGAGTCGAAGGTGGATTTATCACACATTTAATAGGGAGCTACTTATGTCCTTCACAAACTAATGGTCCTCTACAGTTGCCTAAATGTCCCGTCTAGATTATCAAGAGATGTAATATAGATGGGATAATTGTAAATGAATCTGATAGTTTTAGTAAGAACTACGCTAGCCCCCAGTTGCATGCATATAGTCATATCTGCTGTCTGGCACGTGGCCCGTCGTCTTCACCTGTGTTCATACATCTGTGTGTGTGACGTCTGCTGGCTTCTGCTCACGTCGTCGGCCCTGCTACTTATTTTCGACAGCTCAAGGCGGCGATAAAGGCGGCTCATCTCCTGTAGCCGTCAGCTCCTGCCATCGGCCCACTTTTTTTCCCTGTGGCTTTCCATCGGCACGCCGAGTGTGGTTGAACGGGGCAGACGACTGGGGACAGCGGTCCCGGAGGTGGCAGGTGGTGCCCGGCCCGCTGCTCGTCACCGCCCCTTGGCGTGACGGCCACCGTGATATTTTGAGGCTGAATAATTCACAACCCTATGAAGGTGCTCCGGAGCAGTGCCTTTGTGTGATGGAGTGTGTTGCGGTTGTGTTTGGGTGTCAGGGGTGTGTGTGTGTGTGTGTGTGTGTGTGTGTGTGTGTGTGTGGGTGAGGCAGGACCGTGGCTCCTCCTGGCCGCATGTTATATTAATTCATGGCCTCAAAACCCCACGTCTATAATTCAGCAGGCAACCAGAAGAGCTGTAACGTGCAGCCAGCCACACAGCTGACTGGCAGGCTGACACCAGGGGGGGGGGGGGGGGGGGTTGTTGGGGGGGGGGGGGGGCGGGGGGGGGGGGGGGGGGGGGGGGGGGGGGGGGGTGTTGTATGAGGAGCAGCTACGGTGAGAAGTGAGAGAAAGGGTGTTCAAAAAACAAAAAGGAAGTCCAGGTCAGTGCGTCCCGTGGCCACGGCCCACTGCTGGGTCCCGGCAGGCGAGAAGATCTGGCCCACTTTAGGCTGTCGCCCACCGTGCCGATATGCAACCATGAATTATTAACCGTTTGTTGTGCCCTTTTTGTTTCGCTGGCATGCTTAATGATGCTCACTCCATCTGTGTCGCTCCGACGCTGTGCTTGGTTTGTAGCCCTGGAAGTGGCCTACACATTGTATAGTAGGCTTGTCTCACATATTGAGACAAGCCTACTATACACATGTTCTACGAGAATGAAACTACAATATATCTATAGTTTATACTGTCTAAAGCTGAGGGATATTGACACAATCTGTATTTTAAGTAGAATTAAATATATATTCATGTCAACTTATGTCACAATTGTGTGAATTGTATGTATGTAAACAATACATTTAAATATATATGCATATATAAATATATGCCCATTTTCTATTACATCTCGTAAGAAATGCCAGTGGATGGCAGGGATATTGTAGGGTGCTTAGTAAAACCAGTTGGGAGATATAAAGGCACGACGAGTCAGGTTTAATTCAAAAGGGATATTTGTCATTGAGTAATGTGGATGGTATTAGTGTAACATAAGTGCAACATCTTCTCTGATCTACTCTGATCTAGACACCATACCAGAAAATGTACTCTCCTCACTTTTATACCTAAACATGTTTTTAATGGTATCGCCATACTTAACCTTACCTTAATGCAAAAACAGCGAGGACAAGATTTGAACCCACAGATGCCACCAGGATGATGAACTGTATACCTTTAGCCCTCTGGAGCTGTGCACGTGTTGTCAGTGGTGTCCCTTTGTCTCGCGTATTCACTGTGTTGTGTACATCCAAACATAAATTCATGGATCTTGTTTTTACAAGATGCATATATTGTATTTACAAGATCGTTTCTCATAATTATGAGATTTACGCAATCCGTATCTCAGTGGGAAAAATATATATAGATATATATATTTTTCCAAATTAATGCAATACGCTACCGTAGTTCCAAAATTACAAATGACTAATGAATTACTAATAATTATACAAACTAAAGAACTAATGTCGCATGGTTTCATTCTTAGGCTCGGATGCGGCGCTGCACCAGCAAATTGTGTGAATTATATTCATAGTCATATTTCTCATATTTTAGCGCCAACCCTTCATTAGGCACTGGTTATTGTTTCTCTTCTGTTAACATTTTACAGTCACATTGTGTGTGTGTGTGTGTGTGTGTGTGTGTGTGTGTGTGTGTGTGTGTGTGTGTGTGTGTGTGTGTGTGTGTGTGTGTGTGTGTGTGTGTGTGTGTGTGTGTGATCGTCACTACACCCGCTACTACAAACACCGTTCCATGGAGGAATGTGATATAAAGACAATATTTTTAGTAAGCTTCCTGTTTTTTTTCAGGAAAATTGCAAATCGAGTACCTTAATGAGGACTGGTCTTTCACAACTCTGACATCAGGTTTGAGCAGTTTCAAAACAGGTGTGTCGATATTTGTAGCTAAAGAGCCGTGAACTGCAGCTGAAAAGCAACATTAGTAACATACACCGTCACCATGTGAATACATGTTTGTACGCATTGTCTTTTGTATGTAAATTTGCATGTAAGTTTTTTGTGTATATCTTTATATATTGCTCAAACTATCCATTTGTTTTTAAAGTCCCCTGTAAAACTAAATTGGATCAATTTCAGCTTAAAACCAAAAAAAACAAGAAGAGTAAATGGCTAGGATATTATATATGTTAGTAGAGATATAGTATAGCACTCAAGACAATTTGGGTGTTTTGGCTGTGCTCAAATGTGCATTGGCTAACAGTTTTCAAGGCCGCCAGCTTGTCGCCTCACCCCCGGCCGGCTCCACAGCTCCCCTAGCAGACTCCACTCTCTCAAGATGAGGGATACGCACACCGCGGATGTAATTAAATGGCTGCGTCTCATCCAGACAGAGTGATGTTTACTCACAGTGTCTGCCAGATAAAAGCATTAGGGACCATTACCGCCAGCGACACAGAAATGGTGGCTAGTCATATAGTGGCAGTGGATTGTGTGTCCACCACTTCCCATAAGGCTAGGACATGACAGCTTGGGAGAATGAAAAACAGCTTTGCAAACAAGGGCTCTTTGTGCAATGTCTGTGTTCTCATCTTTAACGGGAAAAAAAGAGGCATTTGGTGTTTTATTATTATCAGGTTACGCTCTGGCTATTATCGGGTTACCCGTCATTTCAGGGCAGAAATGAAGAATGTGGGCCACATGTGGAAGATCCTCTCTGCTGACATGACCTCCGCTGCTCATCCGTTTTATCAGTGAGCCAGGGTGCCTGCTCTGTAACATGGCCATCTCTTCCTTCCTTTTTGCGCAGCCTGGCAGATAATGGCTGTTTTGTTTAGTGGCAGATCTGCCTAAAGTACATAACATGAATAATTTACGCCCGCGGTCAAGATTGAACTCGAAAGCAATTGTGGGACAAACAGTGTGCCGAGTCGGAAGGTACATGTTAAAGCGGGAGTCTTTGACGATGTTAACGCTGTGTCTTCGGCGAACGCGCCATGTTTTATTGATGGCTGCTTCCTGGCCTTGCTTGTTCCAGGAGGCACCGACCTGATGAAATCTGCCTTGTGCTTCATTTCACAATTCTCGAAGCGGTCACATTAGCATGCAAGAGACTCTGGGAGCCAGCATGGTCTCAGCCCACCACCACACACCCCTCAAATCCCCCCTGCCACCACCCTCGCCTTCCTTTTGTCTACATGCATGATACTTGTGTTGTTCTTCACTAGGTGTATACCTTTTGTCTGTTGATGCAGAAAAACAGAACACGTTCACACTTAGGCCTTCATGAGTTGCGGCCCCCGCTTTCCCTTCACGGCAGGCCTCGGGTCCCCGCTCCTGCATGGCACCGGCCTGGAGCCAACATCATGACACTATAGGAGCCTGTTGTGAGAAGTTTTCTGCTGATGATGAGAATAACTTCTACTTGACCCCTCGCACACATTTCCAAGCCAGTGGAGATGGTCTATGATTGTGAAGCGATGCTTATTCAAGGATAATATGTGCAGTGCACAGACACGGATGGACCGCCCTGCGAGAGGAGAGGGCTTTTAGATCAATGTTCTTCCCCTGAGACTCGCTGACTTTTTGCACCAACAATAGTGTAGCAACAGTGATTTTTATTTTTTTTATTTTTTGAGGCTTGGTCAGTGGAATGGGCTTAATGCTAGTGTAGTTGTGTTTGGAAGGAAATCCTTACAAAAAACATCACAGAAGGTTATCAGATTTATCAGCTTTTCAATACACTGCATTTGTGACGTGTATACTTGTGTATATGATATACTTGATGCAATAGCGTTTTGGTGAAATGCAAAAATAGAAATTTTCATTTTATATTTTTCGATTTGTGTTGTGAAAAGCTAAACTGGATGATAAATATTCATCCAGCAGAATGACAACATCATGAAAACATGACCTGTATTGTCATTCACCCTTCTGGCTTCAGAAATCCCTGTTTTGGCTAGCTCCTTGTTCATAGGTCAAGCGGAAACCTTTTTTAAACAAGCTAGAGGCAAAGTTGAATGTCGCTAATGTACCTTTTTTTTGTAACCCAATTGTCAAAAATGGCTTTCTTGGCAGCTTTCATATCTAGTAACAATGAACTCTTTTTTTTAACATTTACTTTTACTAGTGTAGTGCTCGTTCAGAACGGGCCGATCGCTTGGCCTCCGGTCTTGCTGCTTGCAGCTTTCTGGAGAACCGCTCAACACTGCCCTTCCTCAGAAATACGCCTCAGTCTTCCCACAGAATGAGATTGTACTTGTGGTGGTAGCTGTGTTAAGAGGATCAGTTTTGGACAAATGTATGCAGAGTAGGGATTAGTGTTGTCCCGATACTGGAATTTCTAACTTCGATACAATACCTTGAATTTTTTTTTTCAATACCACGGGGAAAACATTGTGGGCATAACATTTTAGATTTTTATTAAAAGATAAATATAACAAGGCTATAACATGACAACGAGTTACGACTTTTCTTTTCTTGGCTAGTAGCAGAGAACAGCAGAATGACTGTCGTAAACATTAATAATTAAAACGTTTTTACATGAATGAAAACAATATTCTTCTTGAGGTAGTGCAATAAAGTGCTAGTACAAACAAAACAGTGCAATTTTATGCATTTTCAAGTAACAAATGAGTAAAAACTAAATCTAATGGAGATAATTACTATTCTTATAGGCTGTATGCAGACATGCTCTACAGAAACCCATTATTGTGACGTTTTTTTCTCTTTAGATCAGGCCTTTAGAAATAACATTATCCCTACTTAACTAATCTTATCTTTTTTTTGTTTTAAACGTGGTAATATATCTTGTATGTTCGTCAACAACCATTTTGTCACTGTCACATATATATCACAAAGTTGGCATGGGTTGTAACCATGGAAATAGCCTAAAACGCATTTTTTTAAAAAGTGTTTTAAAAAAAACCTCCTGCTGTTTTCTTTGTCAACTAAAACCGGTCGCGGAGGCTCTGCACTTGCCATCTTTAATGAGCTAACACCATAACAAAACATGAGCTATTGCTGTTCAACCGGAGCGCATGAGAAGAAGACAGCACTGTGAGTGAGAGGAGGCGGGCTGGTGTGTGTGTCAGCTCCCTTTCAGTATCCATAGTGCAAAGAAGGAGTATTGAAACCGTTTCAAATATTCAGAATCGATATGTATCAAAACATCGATATTTTTGACAACACTGGTAGGGATCCAAGAAATACCCCAAAATTGCAATTGAATACACAGTCTGATAGTTTCCACTAATTTACACATTGAAAGTAATTTTTGATCTGTATTTTATATGTGCGTTACACCCACACCGGAGCTCGTCTGGTCAGGCAGTTTTTGACCTGCTTTTTACTGTTGTAGAGCATTTTAATGTTATATTCATTGGGGGAAATTTAGAAACGTGACTTATTACGTTGATTTGCCTTTTAATTAGGCTATTGTTTAGGGCAGGGTACTTTGTAATTCACCTATTGTGTAGAAATATTGACCAAGTGATAGATGATCCAATCTCTTTCTAACTTAAAAAAACCCACGTTGAAACTGCATAAGCTGCTATTGTGGTTCTTTTAATACACCACCACAGCAGCACTATGCTGCTATACATTTCACTTTCAGTTTTGATGCCGGGACAGTCCTGGCGGGCGGTCATTATTGTAAAACTTGTCGAACGCGTGGGGAACCCGGGACAGCCATTAAACGTTGGCGAACAAACTTATACACAGCCTCTACAACAATGCATGACAACGGCGAAGGCTTTTGACTACGTAAATAGTAAACAAAAATAGAAAGTCAATATGTGGCGTCATTGTTGATATTGTAGTGGGCCGCCACAAATACATCAATGTATGGGAAACACTGCACCTGCCAATGCAGAAGGTTCAGAACGGCACACTAGACAACTCAGCAATACACAGGCCGATAGCTTGGCCTCTGGTATTGCTGCTTGCAGCTTTCTCGAGAACCGCTCATCCAAACAACTTAAAATTCAACAATGCACTTCCTTGGGTCCTCAGCAATACACCCGCCAAAAGTGAAGACGATCGGATGAACGGTTGTCGGGAAAATCGAAGGAGAGGCTCCTTCCATTATAGTTTGATAAGATGAGTTACCATACGATCAGGGTGCGAAATACGGGGGGATCTCGGGGGGGGGGTCACTTGCAATTGTCACAACAAAAATATTTTTAAAGCTTACTATGTCCAGTATTCATTATTCAAATTGCAAAACATGTATTCACAAACAGGCTACAGAAAAATATTGTTGTGGCGTTTTCTTTCCTGGTTGTTTCTGGTAAGGGGTCTTCCATGGGTGGCGCTGTTGCAAATGGTCCGCAATCCAAATGTTGTGTAGTTTAGAAAACCTAACGTATAAGTGTCCGAGAAGCTTAACCCTCTCTCGGACGCGGCCATCGTCAACTGCTGCCCAGACGGACCTCCACACATCCACACATCCACACACACCTCGTCGCCGGTGTCCCTTCGTCGTGACGTCGAAGTGCCGCCAAAAGAACGCAACTTGAGTTCGGAGCAGAATACAAAGTTCACAAACTGGTTGGCGGAGACTGGCAAAAATATAGACCCGTTTTCTTTAAATTACTTAGTCTTATTCTTCTACTAGTGACATTTTTTCAGCTTGTACCGTGTTGAGTGCTTGCATAAATCCACTCCCTCGCACCACCAAGTGGCCAGCTCAGGAGCCGCCACTGGTGTTGAGTCTGTGTAAGACTTTCTGTATAAGAAAACTGGAGCACTAGGTAGGGTGGACCCCCCGATTGCCAGCGGGTATTTCGCACACTGCTCACGATCACGCACAACTTTGTCCTCTGCTGTGCCTTTGGCAGATGCTGGACAAGCTGCGCGATCGCTGGACCAACACGGGTCTCTGGGAGAAGATGGAAGAGAGGAAGACTGTGATCACGGAGCCCCGTGGCGGTGCCAAGGGAGACTTCGATGAGCTGCTGCAGCTATACTACGATGCCATCAGACACAGTGGGGATCGAGGTGAGATCCTTGTTCTGCACAGTGGGGCTTCGACTGTATAACTTCTATGGTACTCTAGTGACCGTTTCTAGTATATCTTTCACATTTATTTTATTTATTATAATCTTCTTCCAAAATGGTCTTAATAATCTTAATATATAACATTTCATCATGCTAATTATTCTTTAGACTAAAAAGAGTGTAAATGAGAGACTCCATGCATTTTCCCATGATGTTACTGGAAACATGATGTTATGTAAGATTGGCCAAAAGAGTTTGACTCACACGGCAACTGCTGTTGCCACTTATTCTCTCATTGTGCTACAGATGGGGCCTTGCTGATTGCTGTCTGCAGGGGTAAAGTAAGCGAAGGCTTAGATTTCACGGACGACAATGCCAGGGCAGTGGTCACCATTGGCATTCCCTTCCCCAACATCAAGGACCTCCAGGTTTGAAATAGTGATTGATTACATACGTTTTACACTGTATTTGAGTTATGCAACGCTTGATAGTGCCAGACAATATATCTATGTGATATGGTTATTTATTATGGTGCTTATTTATATCTATCGGGCAAATGGTAATGCCCAAAATATTGTCACATTTAAAACTTGTCTTTGAACTTAATAGATTCACCCCCATCCCATGTCTTTAATGTTTCCACCTGACGATACAAATGGTCACATGAGTAAAATAACCTCCTTTTCTTCTTTCTGTAACAACCTTGCTCTCTCCATCTTGCTGCTCTGCCGTGTCCTTCAGGGCAGAAGTGAGACGTGACCTTTACATTTCAAAATGTCCTTCCACCCCTCATCTCCCCACTTCCCTTCAACCAGCCTTTCTTACTTTGAAAGCCTGACCGTTCTGCCACTGAAGGAAAGACTAGTACTGATTAGCTTTGTCTTAAATCAGAGCCCACAGGCCAGCCAGCCTTGCAGTCGGCCTTTTAGTGCCAAGTGTTTTTCTCACAAATCGGATATCAATAAAATACCCAGTATTGGATCGGTATCCTCTGTGCATATATGCTGATTTAGGTGAATTGCCATTGTAATGGAAAATGAAATGTCTTCCCTTTTGGTTCTGTATCCTTGTGTCGGGTCATACCTCCCTGGAGAATCCCCGGGGGACAGGCAGGGTAATGGTCTGCTAGTTGACCCCATTAAGGCTGCATAGGGGGGACGGGGACACCGACACTAATGACTGCTCCCCGGCCAGCACTTCTGCTGAAGCAGCACCGCCAAACTGTTTTACACTAGTACAGCCGCTTCATCTAACTCTCTCAGAGTTGCTTTTAGGTCAGACGCACGCTAATGCACTCGTGCATTACCACCCATCCACGCGCGCATGCACACACACATTGTGTGTAATGCAAAATACATTGTGTTGTCTTTATTATTGTTGCTGTAATATTCTCTATATGAATTCCTGCATATTGCCCACCACTAAAGTAAACTTAAATGTACACTCTGTATAAGACACACACACACACACATGCTCACTCTATGTACCACACACTTCATTAAAACGGATACGCTGCAGTACCTTGTTAAGTACACATATTCTCACTGCCGTCTTCTTAGGTACTTGGCTCTATAACATGCACATTTCTGATGCGCAAGACACGGATGCGTTACCTCATCCGCCCTGTACTGCATTAAGAGACATGTGCCCCATTGCTAGGCTCAGAAGTGTACACCTCAGCCTCTTTCCACTTTTAAAGATTCCAGCACTCTTAATACCATCACCATCAGCATTCCCAGACAGACAAAAACAGTGTTGGGTGCACAACCTAACACAGTAAAAGGCCAGAGACATGGCATGAGGTTTTACTGGCCCGGTGTGTTATTGTGACCCAGAGATCAAAGGCCGCACTAAGATTCCTCCACGGAGAAAGCTACTCTACAGCGGGAATTATTTATATATCTACATAAGCAAGTGTTTTTTCAGTGTCATGTCTTACAGTGAACCAGCAGGTCCTTTGTGAGTGGGTGAAACATTCAGTGGCTTTAACAGGCAATAAAAAGACACTTACAGCTGATATGGCATCTCTCTGGGCCTAATGAAAGGCCCTGTAGACACGTTGAGGCACAAAAAACCTGTGTCTCTCCGCTACGACACTTCAATGAAGATAACCTGAGAGTTTAGCGAGTGTGCAGAAAAACCGCTTCAAGGTTGAGGGGTTCACAGATATCAAGTGGCTGGGCTAATTATGCTTGACCCTGGCAGATCTACACAATAAACAGTGCATTAAAGTGAATCTCCCATTAAAATGCATAGACTCCACCACCAGGTTTACAATTTGACCCCTTTCAGACCCGGTGTTCAAATGCATCTTGAGTGATCGGATGGTAACTTAATAGCTATATTGCACGACAGGATATGGACACCATAGGCACAAATCATCCATTCTGGGACACATCATGTCGTGGACAGGTGGTCGTATTGGTGAATGATAAGCCAACATCATCACAGAATCCATGACCAATGATGTGTTCTGCTCAGTCTTCGTCCTGTTCTTCAAAAGCTTTCTTGATGCGAGGCAACTGGATCCAGCCTAGTTTTGTCTTTTGAAGTAATGAAGGCAATTACTTGCAAATCCAGCTGCATTTCACATCATAAAATGGATACACAAATGCTAGGTGTGAATTAGGGGTGCAAACATGTACTCGAGTAAACGAGTACTCAAATCATAAACGATTACAAAATATTGAAAATCGAAAATCGTTTTGTAGTAATTTTTCCGACATCTTACAAATACATAATATATTATGTTGATGTGTATTTTGTTAGTTTGTAAGTTTTGGAGCAGGATATATCATTAAATAGTCAAAAGCCTTTGCTGTTGCGCATTCATGCATTGTTGTTGAGAGACTGTATACAGTAGGTTTGTTCGCCAACGTTTAGTAGCTGGCTTGGGTAGGTGGAGTTCCCCTACACGTTTTGACAAGTTTTACAATAATGACGTCGCGACAGTAAAACAAAAAGTGAAATGTATAGCAGCATAGTGCTGTCACCAAACGTGAGGTCACCAAACGTCTTCTTCAGAGGAAATTTTTTTAATATATTACATTTTGTAAGATTGAGATTCTGGATACTCAACAGATATTCACGCTCTGCTCTTCAGCTATTTGACCCTTTGTGTGTATGTATAGACACGTAGGTTGTCTAGGGTTGAACCACTCTGCTGTCAGCTCCGCCACACGAGGCAAATGAGGCGCTTCACAATCTCAGTGACAGGCACAAGATGTCCCAGACTGCCAGGGGCATGCACACTGCCACACACATACATACACACACACACACACACACACTCTCCAGCACCAATGTAGTCAGCTGCGAATCATGCCTATTGGTCAGATCTCTTTTTAGGGATGAACAGGTAGCTGCAGAGGACGGGGCCAGAGCAAGGGAGCAATCGCTTGACATTTTATCTAATCCCTTCTAGCTTGTGGTTTTCTTGCACATTTAGAAGACTTGCTAGCAGCCAGAATTGGCTTTTTCACATATGCAAGCTGTCATGTCACATTGGACGTTGACATGGTCACGGATCACGGATGCGATGGGTGGAATGCTAAAACGGGCCGTGATTGGATCTGGATGACACCAGTGGCTCGGGGGTGCAAGCCCCCTCCCCCTACCAGCAAGTTGTTTTCGGGGTGGATTGGTTAACTGCTTCTGTGTCTCATAGACAACTTGGCCAACATCTAACTACAGCACTGCCAGACCTCTTGGAGAATAGCCAACAAAATGTAATATATTTAAAAAATGTCCTCTGAAGAAGATGTTTGGTGACCTCACATCACTACATTCTGCGAGATACACGACGGCTTGTCTGTTTTTTGTGATGGGAGAAGCTGGTGTCCAGCATTCTGTGTGTTCGTGTTTCCAATGTGTGGTGGTTAGTCATCATCAAACTTTTTGGAGTGACATTTACGATGTTCTCCTGTGCTGGTACTTGATGTGCAACCAATCAAGAAAGGCTGTGACATCGTTGCGTGATGCCCCTGTATCCTCCATCCCCATGACCGAGGGGAGGGGGCGTACCTGTTGCCCTGTCCCCGTGCTTTTGGGTGCTCTGGGCGAACACACGGTACCTGTCAGAAGCAGTTAGAAGCGGTGCTCACCAAACCTTCCCAGCATGGCAGCCCGTCAGACGCCAGCTGAACCTTTCACTTGGCAATTTTGAAAGGTTAGCGCAGAAAGGAAGAAAAAAAAAACAGACGCGACAGATGCAAATGGATGGATGCTTTCCTGGCATATGTGCAAGGGTGGTGGCCTGGCTTGTATGGGCTGCACTACCTTCTTCCTTTGTTTCTTGCTCCCCTGTCATCTCTGTAGCCTCTCTCTCAACACACCAGTCTGTGAGAGGCAGCCAGTAACCAGATGACTTCAGGTCTCCTTCGACGAAATGTCACCTAACTGGATACATATGCTTCACGCTTATGTGTTTGCGTGATGATGTCCCGGCCACCCGGGAGCCATTAGATCTGCTGCCAAATTGTCCTCATAATATTTTGTACTTATAATGGTATGTGGTTGTGTAATTATGCTTATTTTTGACATGATACTAGTAGTAGTGCTAGTAGATACTAGTATAATACTGTTGGCACATTAGCTGTAGAGACCAGTCCTGGTGATTCTAGTGACTTAATTTTATTAGTTAAAATCTTCATTCAAAACATTTATTTTTGTAATTGGTAGCTTCTGGACACAAATGGTGTTCTTCTGGGCCGTGACCCAAGACTGTTGTTATTGTGGACGTAATGGGTGTCCTCAGTAACCTACATTGATGACATTGTGATGTCACCCAGGTGGAGCTCAAGATGAAGTATAACGACCAGCACTGCAGAACCAGGGGTCTCCTTCCGGGCAACCGCTGGTATGAGATCCAGGCCTACCGTGCCCTCAACCAGGCCCTGGGAAGGTCAGAGTTGAACATTATATATTATATCACTATATCACTCGACAATGTTTGTGTTGCTTGGCAACAGTCCAGTCCCAGTCCCATTTGCGGAGCTATTTGTGTTGGCGGAGCCAACTCTGTAGTCTATATAATCTGTTGTCATTACTGTGAACTAATAAATGGTGCTTGCAGAACTGTTGTACAAAAGCAATATCACGTATGTTATTCCTTAAATAGACCCTTCTCACAGAGGCGTCATCGTAGGACAAACACATTATGACCTGTGTTTGTCCTACGCCGACGCCTCTGTGAAAAGGGACTATAATGCATAGGGCTTTGCTATCACACCTTTTTATTATAATATTAAATGTATTATAACATTTTCTACAGGTGTATCCGCCACAAGAACGACTGGGGCGCTCTCATTTTGGTGGATGACCGTTTCCGGAATAATCCAAATAAGTACATTACAGGTAACTGTATATAGAGCCCCTGGTTAGTTCTGTGCTAGCACTTTGGCAATCTGCTTATTTCACCAATACCTATTATCTTTCATTTGAGCTTTTGTTACCATATTGGACACTAGTTATTTAGCTTTCATATTGTCTGCCCCACCTGCCCATCCACCTATCGCATGTGTCCATTCTCAATGTTTCTTCCTTTTCCAGTTTTCATCCATGGCGGTTTCAGGGTTAATGTTTTTGGGAGTACTCTCTAATCTCACTTTAATGTGGTGCTTTAAAACTGTAATTGTCATAAAGGACGTTTAGATGTCTCTATGGATGCCTCTCTGCTTGGACACTAGATGGCAATGGTTGTCCATTACAAATGGTTGTATTATCTCTTAACCTTAAGGAGACAAATACATGTTTATTATAGTATTGTCTCTGTATAATTACTTTAATATAATGTTGGATGACATTTTTATGAATGGCATGTCTCCAGGGTCCAAAATTAACTTTTAGAATGTTGTCTTTTTACCTGCCAGAATGGAAGAATCTACCGGCCAAGCACTTTTAATACATATCCCTGATTTACAAATATATCTGCCATTGGCCGGTGGTAGGTGTTAATCGTGGACCCTGCATGTCTGTGTGCTTCAGGCCTGTCCAAGTGGGTGCGGCAGCTGGTGCGGCATCATGACACCTTCAGCGGTGCCATGCAGTCACTGGCGGCGTTCTCCCACTTTCAGCAGGGGGCAGAAGCGACCCATGGCAACATCCTTCAGATCCCGTCCGGCTCTAAGCGGCTCCCAGTCAGCCAGCAGTCACCCCTCAGTCCGGGGGAAGTACCTCTGTGTGCCCCCCTGTCCGCACTGGTCCAACACGAAGACTACAGTCAGAAGAACACTCAGTCCACTCAGTCTTCAACTGTTGATCCCGTCGAGTCTGGGACAGCTCATACGTGTGTGAATGCAGGTGAGCTTCACTAATACAGGAGGAGGATGCTGATAAACAAGAACACACAGATCTCTTCCAGCTGTTAAGAGACCAGGTTTATAGTCAGGTCTGGGTTATATCGAACAATGAAGAGCATATCGATAGAATTGCTTCAGAATGTAAAATGTTAAAGAAGAATATTCATTACATATTGGTTTTAAAAGAAAATCTAAAATAGAAACCTTGTATTGGATTCTTTTTTAGGTAATGTTTTCTAATGGTTTCTCAGCTGGAATTCCAAAATTGTGCACGGTATGGCAATTCATTAATTGGAGTACAAGTTAGTTACCATAGCAACATTAAAGACAATGGATGATCACATGCAATGTTTATTTCATAACAAGGGCAAAGTATTCCCTCTGCCATTCATTTCCTGTTTTTTAATGTATTTATTTTACAATCGATTTGAGTCATGCTCAATTTAATAACCCGATTTCAAGAGCATTCTGTTCTTCCACCCTGGCAAGACGGTGACGAAGCCAAGGCAGTCGGCGCTACCTTTTGTGCTTTAAGGAAATGTGCAAATGTTCTGCCATGAGGTATTGTGCAGTGGTGATGTCTTCGCACCTAGGCTAGCACCCATTGGCTCAAGGGTCAGGGCAAGGTGGAGCTGTTTGCTCAATTAAATGTGGTGTGGTGGATAGGAGTGGTGGATAGGCGTGGCGGAGGCAGATACTGGCTGTGGTTGGGAGGGGGGGGTTGGTTTAGTATTTTTGAAAGGTTGCGGGGAGGAGGGGTGTGTTGAGTGCCTCATTACTGTAAGGTCTCTTGCGTGCCTGAGTGGCACTGGAGCGAGCGGATGAGCAGATGTTGGACTGTTGCTTTTAATTAA
This sequence comes from Trachyrincus murrayi, assembly GCA_900323305.1. Taxonomy (NCBI): domain Eukaryota; kingdom Metazoa; phylum Chordata; class Actinopteri; order Gadiformes; family Macrouridae; genus Trachyrincus; species Trachyrincus murrayi. Next base: position 85,707 of record OOFB01018618.1, on the reverse strand, counting down.
ATCCCCATGACCTTTGTTTAAGTTATATTGAGCGTACGCATTACAGTTCATGGGTTTTTTTCCCCCCTTCTCTGTAACCTACATCTTTATAAAATACCACTTGAGCATATGTGGTTTACGACGGCCAATCCTCTATTGATTCTTTTTTCTGCCCTAATAATCTGTATTTTTTGTAACATTTTGTTACAAAAAATGTCAATGGGTCATTACAGGACATTATTTGTATTAGTTTTATTTTTTTATATCAACACTGAATTTTGCCTCTTCTTCTTCTTGTAGACACTCAAAAGACGTCGAACACTGACCCAGCGCCGCTGACCCACACACACCACACCACCGAGACCACAAAGTCACCACCAGCCCAGGCGCCTATGCATGGCTCCATGCCTATGGGCACCCCATTGAAGAGCCCCTTGTTCAAAGTGCAGGGAAACATCCAGCAGTCAGAACCTCCTGACCTCGTCAAGGGAATAGACGCGGTACACATCGACCCCAACACGCAGCTTCATCATCCTCATCCAGGACCATGTTCAGGAGACGGAGCCAGCAAAACCAACGGTTTGTCTGCCGTGCCGGTGGCTGTGGAGGAACTGGCTGCCATGGCGACCTCGCCCAGCTGTCACGTTGAGCAGCCTCTGGCGGACGGCCAGGAAGGGGACGACGAGGAGGAGGAAGACCAGACGATGTTCTTCACTCCAGAGCTTTTCGAGAATGAGGATGAAGAGGTGCAGGATGCCATGCCTGTGTCACCCTCCAGGACAGACGGCCCGGCGATCTCTATCGGGCCGGCCCGGGAGGTGCTGAGCCAAAGGAAAGATGTTGAAGAATGTGCCTCAAACGGTGTCGTCTCAATAAGCGAGGATAGCGCAGGGCCAGAGCAGTCACTCTGTCATCGGCCTCAAAGCAGCAGTATGGCAAGCATTGAGGGGCAGGCCAAAGCACCGGCACGCGGTCAGCAGCAGACAGCAGAGTCCCTATGTCAGGAGGCGCGGGTGCAGCAGAGGGAGGAATGTGAGAGTAGGCAGTCAGGCACCAGAGCTCACCGCCTGTCCAGGTCCTCCAGACAGAGAACACCCCCCACTCCGTCAGGTAAAAGCCACCCCACCACTCCACCCCTAACACTCAGTAAATACTGATTCCCCTAGATGAGTATGCCCTTCACCCTGGCCCCAGACAGGCCAGCTCATGTTTCACAGCAGCCCCCTACTCATTCAGCGTGACAGCTCAGGCCTCATCAAGGCCATTAAGGCCATCTAAGCGCAGTTATCAGTGAGGGAAAACAAGCCTTATTTTACCAACGTTATTTAAATTATCTGGCCATTTTAATGTGCTGTCTCCTTTTTAAGAAAGGAGTGATTATATAGCAAAGCTAGGTCTGTTGTGTTTAATGAGATGTATAGGGATGTGAGATGTGAGGGCTCTGTAGACACGCCTGACTTAGCGTAACTAAGAGGCCTTCGTTCTTTATATCCGAGTGATGGAGAAACTCGCGTGACAATGAGCTACAAACTAGAGGGGGTGATGTGTGCTTGTGGTGCAGATATTTGTTTCAAGAAAAATAAAATATTATTTGCTTTATTAGCTTGTTTATTTTCCGGGTTTTTTTTTCCTTTTCAAAATACCAGGCACAATATCCTTTTTGTGATTATGCAATACTGAGGACTTCAGTTTATATTTTAAGTGGATGTGGGTTTTAAAAGCAGCTCCAGTATAATATGGCTCCAAAAGTTGATTTATTTGATAATATCAGTAGCAATTAAGACGTAATGTGAGCTGCATCATGTGTTTTGGGTAAGAAAGGTTGTCTTTTACAATGCTTATTACCACATAGTGAAATCTAAGGATCAACTTGTTCTCAAACCAACCAAAGCAATTTAGTAAAACTACCAGCTACTTATTTCCCTGCCTTTTTTCGGTCAAATTACTTTTCACGTAACATCCAAGCTTTTAATTGAGGAAGGCTGTGCACCTATGAACCTGGACGATTTATCGTTTAGTCAAATTGTATTGTGGCCATAAGTGTGGCACTACATTTCTCTAATTCAACGTTAAATGCAGATCGGTGTCAACGTGTAACATGAAAGTCAAATTAAACACGGTCCTTTTGAGACAATTTGTCTCCTCATATTTAACCTTACACTAATGGTTGATTTGTGTTAAGGATGAGTACGTACATGACTGCTTCTCATACAGAGCCTTGTTTATGCAATCGTGCATGGCTGCTCGTTAACATCATTATCCAAACAGTGCATGGGGAGTGCACGCAAATGTGTGTTAAAAGCGCCCTAATAGGTAGTCCACATGACTGGGAGATTTGGTAATGGATTTGACTGGCTCTGGCTTTTTTAGTTGTTCTTTTTCCCTTTTTAATTGTTTCATTAGCCCAAATCTTTTCTTTTTTCATGAGAAATGTGGTCATTAAAAAGGCGATGTTGCTGAAGCAGTCTCGATAGTTCTGTCTATACAGATAAGATATGAACGCCCGTGCTTAATCTTTTATGTCAAAACATAAGATATTTAGAAACCTATAGAGCAGCGGTTCTCAACTGGTCTAGCCTCAGGATCCACATGTGTCATTAAGTCACGACCCAAAAATACAAAATGTATTTAACAGTAATCAACAATGCATTGTATTGTTGTACTGTTAAAAACATTGAGCGAACAAAAAGCTGCAACAATTGGGGCTGAACTCAATGAAATAGTAAGCCATTGAAATATGAATTTACATTGAAACATTAGTTAATTCATGGGCTTCTTTCTAAAGATTAAGGTTTGACATGGTCTGTGACAAAAAGAATCACTGCTATAGAGGACCAATTCCTAGTGTACATGCACTAAATGCATACTTCTTGATTAAATTAACAGGTAAACCGTGTGAGCACCACATGGGACAGTCCCAGTCAGGGAAGGATGCTCCTCCTCAGCTTCAGACCAAAATCAAACGGAGAAGAAAAGCAAATCCTGAGCCAAAACCACAGGCTCATGAATGGAGAGCATTGATGGAGCCATGTGTAACGTGTGCTATACCACAGGTGAAAACTACATCCAACCAAACACAGCAGGGGCCCGTCAAACAGCAAGAGGTACCCCCAGCACCGCAGGCTGGAGCACGAGCCAAGTATACCAGAAGGTCCTCCGCTGGTCTGGGCACAAAGCACCAAGAATTACCCACGTCTCCTATGCCCTCTGCCAGCACAGAGTTTGTCATCGTCACTCCCAAGCAAATAGGTAGAGTAGCAGGGGACCAGGGCAGGTCATTGTTTCTGCACTACGTCTGAAAAGGGTTGAGAATTACCGGAAAAATTGCCATTTTGGTTCAGATCCAGATTTGTGTTGGAATCAGTCATTTAGGAGATGATTTACTTTAATTAAGTTTCGATAAGCGGAAGACAGGTGTGTCGCATCAACGCTTAATCAGCAGGTGATGGGGTAAACATATCGGCCAATAAAAAGTTCTGCATACAACAGCATGTGTTTAACCTAGAGATGGAGTCATCTAATGCAAACCAGTGTACAAGTGCTGTTGGGGGTTGGTTCTCCTTTAATGTTACATGGAAATATGGCCATGGGATGCTTGCTTCTATTATTATTGTCAACATGTAGCCATTTTATTTTAGGATGCCAGAAATGCTAAAAAAAAAGTCAAATGTTTTATCACTAAAGGTGTTAAAGTCCAGAGGTCCTGCAAGCGAAAACGTAGGAAACGTTTCAAGGGTTCTCTAACACAAGAGGTAAACGTTAAGGTAATGGCAAGGCCCGTGTACCCCAGTGCTTTGTCTTTACCCTGGCTTGCACTAGTAATTTATTGAACTATTAAAAAGTTACTGCTGTCCATTCAAATCAAACGAGTGGGACAACACCATCTCTGTTATTGTTATTGCAATACCAGTGGCTAAACCATGGCACTCTTGCACTTAGTTGAGCTGTTCACCGATTAGAATGACCTACTTTTGGTGCTGTAAAATCGACAGATTTTACAACACATATTCATTATGTTTGTTTTAGTCGTCTTAACATGATACTAAATGTTTTCTTCAGTTCAGTTCACTTGAGATTGCTTCTTGTGATGGTGTGTTTCCAACATGTCCAGCAGATCACAGACCCACAGCCATGTGCTTTGGGACTCTACTGTGCTAAGTGTGGACAGGAGCTTCTTCCTGCCGTAGAAGGTAAACAATAATGAATGGGATCAGTATCACAAAGCGTCAGTATCAGCATCAGAGTTTTTTTCTTCTATTCATTCATTAATTTCTATGATTTCCTTTACCCATGATTTCATTTCCAGGTCTGATGCAAAGTGCAATGTGTGAATTAAAACAACTGGCTATTCTGAGTAAATTCACAGTTTACCATAATGAAACGAGATGCCAGTGCCAACGTGCAGCAAATAGACCCTCGTTTTCACACAGCTCAACGTTGTTGGTAGTCCAATGTGTCGCACTGTTGCGGGTGCTTAAGAATGCTTTGCAACCCTACTGTGCTAACAGCTTCACTGGTAGGTTGAAACAGATGATGATGGTTGAGTGTGCAAAGAAACAAACATATCGTTTGACTAACACACAAGCTAAATACCATTAAAATCCTTTCTGGGTATTTTATATTGAGCCCCTGCATATTTTCTATCCACTAAAACAGATGTTTTAGTGTAAAGAATGGTGCATCACTGATACTATAATATAGCTCAAAATCTTCCCGAGAGTGCGTTCCTATAGATGTTTATATTCTCTCGTGTGTTGTCTATGTAGCATATAATGCCATCTGGAACCCGGAAGAGTGCTCGGTGGTTCGGTTTCTGCAGTGCAAAGGCTGCACGTGGCCGGACCCGGCTTTATCTGCAGCTTCCGCAGTTTGCATCGCTGCCGAGGTCTGCTACCCTCTTCACCCATCTCAAGATCAGGTAAGCCTCCTCTTCCTCAGTGCCAATCTACTCTTTCTGTGTTTTACTGTATGTCTGTGTTTTTGTAACAGCTTGATGTGCTTGGTCATGAGTCTCAGGTTCTTCAAGCCTTTTGGTTTCCACGTCCTATACATCACAAGGGACATTCCTTAGCATTATGTGTATTCATTCATGGGGCTTGACCTTGACACCATTATGGTAGGAGGATACTAATGTTACTAAGAGATTGAATAAAAGCATATACTGTGTGTGTATATTTATATATATATATATACTTGTAAATCATTTATTAGTTTTGTTATAGTTGTTTTAGTGATGATATTGCCAGGATAAAAGTTGAATGAGAATAGAGGAGAGTATGACAGATGGGGCAGACTTATTGATCACTGTTTACACAGCAGGTCATTTCCGCGTGTAACCTGTGATTAATTGTAAAATAAGAGAAAACATTGTGGTCACAGTACGACGGTGGTTACTGTGGTGAACACCGTAACCACCGCCAGGGTT
>OOFB01018618.1:49670-80283 GCA_900323305.1 Trachyrincus murrayi | reverse complement strand
CAAGGGACATTCCTTAGCATTATGTGTATTCATTCATGGGGCTTGACCTTGACACCATTATGGTAGGAGGATACTAATGTTACTAAGAGATTGAATAAAAGCATATACTGTGTGTATATATATATATATATACTTGTAAATCATTGATGTGCATAGTATAGTATATATATAGCATAGTATAAATAGTAGTATACTGTATAAATATTGGACTGAGTACAGAGTTTTTAATGTAATTGATACATTCTTTTTATTTGGTTTTTACGAGAGAGAGAGAGAGAGAGAGAACACTTTTATTGTGATCATTTCACAATAGTACAACGTTTTGTTATAGTTGTTTTAGTGATGATATTGCCAGGATAAAAGTTGAATGAGAATAGAGGAGAGTATGACAGATGGGGCAGACTTATTGATCACTGTTTACACTTCTGCGTGTAACCTGTGATAAATTGTAAAATAAGAGAAAACATTGTGGTTACAGTACGACGGTTACTGTGGTGAACACTGTAACCACCGCCAGGGTTATTGCAATGTAGTTTGGCTTCATGTGGGAATATTTTACATTATGTAGTGATTTGCTTCATGTTTGTGGCATGATTCTGTCTTTTGCTAAGCTCCCACATGCTGTGATAGGACGCACAGGGGTTACACCAAAATCAATACGCATCCTCCTCCACAATCACCCTGTGCACTGTAATCTGACCTGTGACACAGTACAATTCATCAGAGCTTCCTTGGAATGCCTCAGCTTGAGTCTTGATATTGATTTGTAAATCCTTAAGCTTCTTGTTTAGCTCACATGCAGACAGCATCTGGGTTATGTGAAATAATCAACAAAAAAAGTAATACATTGAATTAAGCTAGATAATTATTTTGAATAACATTCTCACAAATTGCTTTTATTTGTATTTGTGTAATTATTTAAAAAGATGTATTTTACATTTTTTACTTGATTCTGACAAATAGAAATAAATAACGTAAATTCATATTTATATAGGACTCCAAACTTACGTAAAAAAGCATTTGCATTTGTTTTCAGATGCATCAAAATCATGAATCAATCAAAATTTGACCAACAGCTTGCTATGTGTTGAACACCATTGAGATTATTGGCATCAGGCGTCAGATTAAAAAGATTAACCTTGACTGACTGGTCAAGTCAGGTTAAAATGAAACTATCCACACTTTGTAATACTTTCTGATTTGAGTTGGTCAATAGATTAGTTCTGACCTTTTCCCTTGGGAAATTGCTTTTATTTACATCACTCTAGATGTGAGAGATGCATGATCAAGTTATCAAAACATAATACCTTTAAATTTCCATTATAGTTGGCTTCATTGTTTGACAATTGGTTACAATGTTGTCTTGAGGATGACGTTATAGCAGCCCTATGTGAAATACCTGACCACAAAGTTGACCAGCTTTGACCTTTGCTTCACTGAGACATCATTTGGAAAAATACAAAATGCACGCCTTTTTACTGAGCTGGATTAATTAAGTAGAAAGGTAGTTGGCAGTGAACTTGACACTCTAATTCTTATTTTGGCATGCTACAATCTGCATTATCTCTAATGTGCTGGCTGTGGTCTGAGTCAGTTTTCACAAGCACCAAGTGCCTGTATTTCACTGTAAACAGCCGGAGGTTTGATCCTCTGGCTGGTGGTTGGCATGTTTCCTTTGAAGTCACAGTTATGAGCCACGCACCCTAGGTCAACTACTCCTAATCTCTCAGGGATCTCCATAAAATACATATTTGAAACAGTTCTGACAGTTCGCTTTCCATTCTTGTGTAGTCGTCTCATAAAAACAAATACAGTGTGAATTATTATTTTTATACTACATTTAAGCTGTATCTTCAACCAGATTCAGTTGGTTTGGGTCGGCTTGTGTCCCCAAGTCACTATTTTTTAAAAGCAGAGAAGGTCCTGTTGTTAAACTGCTGTTGACAGACACCATATTGCACTTAAACCTTTGGAGTCTGTTTGCGTGCAATTAACCAGACTCTGGGTCTGGGTTTGACCAGTTGGACAGACTACTAGGCTCAGTGTGGTGCATGACACACTAAAATAAGTCCTTATCAATAACTCTGATCATGAAGTGTTATCTGATTAGTTGGTTGTTATAATGCTTGTCGTGTGTCATGCCAAAGTGGCCGAACACACGACAGCCATGCGTGTCAACACACACATTAGTTCCCCTTCAAGGCCTTCATTAGCACTTCTAATATGCAGACATTAAATCAGGATTTATGTCATAAATAACAGGAAGGCGTACATTCCGTGTCTGCATTAATACACTTAGTTACAGCACAGATGATATTTATGGTTTGACAGCTCTGAAATTAGGATTTTGTCATGCTTGGTGTATTTTAAAGCTTTCTAATCAGGTTATTTTATTATGTTTATAATGGTGGTATTACATTTAAACCATATACTGTGAATTATTTTTTAGATCTATTCATGTGGTTTTCATAGTTAACTAATATGCTTCTTTTGATGTTGACACATCATTGGTTTTATTTCAGTAACAGTCCACAAATATATCATTTTCACCATTTGAAATAGTGACAGGCTTAGTGACCAATGGTGGCTGCATGGTAAGTCTTATCCTTCATGTTGTAATGGCGTGGTTTACATGCTGTTACGTTTCTTGGATGGTGGTCCCTCAAAATCCCCAAATAAAATCAATCCATATCTATTTTCATCCTATGATTTGCATTTACTGTACATACCTTTTCAACTTCTCCTCAAACACATTAACTACTTTGTTATCCTGCACGCCAATAATACAGTGGAACAGCGATTCTATTGCAATCTACAGTTATTTCATTACAATCTTCTGATATTTCTATTTATCAAGCAGTGGAAGTTTATTCTACTATTCTTTATGCTGCTAAAATATAACAAACTTGTTTTCCGCAAGTGGGTAGTGTTACTTTAGACTTATGTTGAGATTGTCATGGTTCACTGATGCCTACAATTGGTCAGCATGCACTTGTAGTTTTGAAATAGGCTTAGCTGTAGCTTTGACAGTACTCAGATACTTTGTCACACAGTTTTTTTTCTGGAATGATATGCAAATTTATATTTTCCTTGCAATGCACCATAGTTTTAAAGCAGCAACGTGTGTTCGAACAGTGATATTTGACAATCCTTTCAATGCTTATACATTATATTGACCCTACAATGAAAAAGTCCAGCCTTTACTACTACAATCACCAACTCTTACTATTAAACATATAGTTTATTTGCTAGTCAAAGGAACACAACATGCATTTAAAGGCAGGACATTGCACATTTAATAGACTATTAGCTTCTAAAGTGGTATGATATTAACTTACATAAATATGTTGATAAGACAAGAACAGTGAAAAAAAAAGACAGCCAGATTTGTAGCACTGTCATACTTAAGGTGATCAGTTAATGAAATTGAGTTCGCTAAGCAGCTATTGCTGGAGCGAATCATCCTATAGTAGAGGGTCTTTTGTAATCTGTCTGCTTGAGCAGCTGCTAGATCTTGGCTCTGGTCATAGGTTTGAAGCCCCTTGGAACATAAACACAGATTTATTTCAGGGGCTCAGTGGAAAGAAACACCTAATCTGCCTATGTAATTGTATAAGTCTCCTAATCTTGGTATAGACATCCATTGTTTGGGCTCATCTTTTGGTGCTTACAATGTAAGATGGCTAATAGTATAAGTGCTATTGTGGCAACCGTTTGTCAGGCGAGTGCCTGGTGTCCTTTGGGTTCCACACAGTGTAACACAGGGCCACAGTAGGGGAGCAATAATGACATATCCAGCTACTCCATGCAACCAGTCCTTATGTGAGAGCATGGCCATAGATAAGAAACTCTGATCCATTAAACTACTTAACTGCTTTGTTCAGAATTAGGTTAAAGTTCTTGTAGTTGTGCTGTGTTTTTCCTATTCTCTTGGTCTGTGTCTGCGCTTACCAAAAATGTCTAGTGGAAACGCTGACTTACACGCATGCTTTTAATGTTTGCATGTAAAGTGAGATTGTCTGTGAATCACATTGACTAATGTATTTACTTTAAATGAATATTGGCAATTTGTTAGTGGCACTTTTATTTTTCCTTCAATATAATTTATATTTTGTTAGTGGTCTTGTTTCCAGAAAGTTTACTCTCTGTCATTTAAAATCTATATTACTTTGATATTGTTTCATCTAGCTTCCCAAGTATTGGTTTCCCATGCAAGAGTCTTGTATACAGCAGGCATTACCATTTTTTTAAACAAAAATGCAAGCAACAATACAAAACAATAACAAAGGTATTTGGTCCCTGAGGGGTGAGTGTCACATATCAGTGAGTGCCCACTTGGTTAAACATGGGACAAAGACTGATACCTGTCCCTCTGATTGGTTAATCCTCTGATTTCATCTGATTTAGTGCATTCTTTGGATGACCCCTTGTAGATTAAAGCTAGAATAACATCCATTGCATGTATTGTTTTCCTGAGATCTTCAAGCCCTTGAATCACTCACGATACCTTTAAAACCTGAACTAGATTAGGAGACCATCGTATCAAACTGCTTTTCATTGCAGAACTGCTTTTAGTGGCCATATATTTCACAGAGCTGCATACTTTGTATTCCTCCGAATAATGGTTTCCTGTAAATCTGATGTTGTGGAACATTTGCTGCTCATTTGAAGGCTTACTTTTAGCTTGGGCACATTCCAAAAATTACCCTTTTTTGTGGGAAATGTTAGCTCACAAATACTCTGTGTTGGTCCGTCTTGCATTGCAGACGTAAAAGAGAGGTAGAACGCTCATGTACAATCCACAAAGACATCCCCCATTTATCCTCGGTGGTAAATTACCAGGTGCCAGAAGGTCTGGATTGCCTGCGAACGTGGCCAGGGTCCAAGCAGGTATCAGAGGGGAATGTACACCAAAGGTTTTTACCCATCCTTGTACTGAGCCTATCTCTAAATCACATCTGCATCAATCTGACTTAGAAAGCTTAGCAGTGCTGAAGAAATGATTTGCAATTGTAACCTACTTTTTTCCATATAGCGGTGCAGCCACATGTTGATTTTAGGTCAGTAAATCAAACTGACTCGTGTTATTTTTAGCACGTATTCACAGACGACCTTCGCAGACAACGACACTGGTGAAAGGTGTGAAATGCACATGGTGAGGTAAGTGTCAAAAAACGAAAAAGCTACTCGCGCTTCCAATTAAAGCCCCTTAAATATGAAGACTTCAGGGACGATCTTCAGGAGACCAATTACAGAAAACAGCAACGCTGCTTTAACACAACAGATGTGGGGAAACTCCCTCACACATGGTTTAAGCACTCCCACATTTGGGAATCCTTCTGCAAATATTTCAACAGATCAAACATGTAACTTCTCACTCATCTCCCTCCAAATACTGCGCTTTTCTCCCTTCATAATGATTGATTGTGTGTCTTTTGACACAATGTGTGGGTGAAAGGTGAGGTGTAAAAGCTGGAGCAACTCTTTTAAACGTCATGTCAGAAAGCCAAGTTAGAATTTTCTGGGCTTAAAGATATCCAAGGGAATGTGTTTAAAAGTGGGCGGAGTCGAAGGTGCAGTGTCGTTGGTGGTCCTGATCCTGTTTAAATATCGTAAGTGCCGAGACCCGGTGTGTCAAAACATGCCAGGACTTCAAGAGGCCTGCTAATAAAGACGGACCCCATGAGAAATGTACCTAGCGATTTGTTTATGCAAATGAAAAACTGCTGACAGATTTGATAATGGACATGGCAGCGCACAAGGCAACAGCAAACAGGCGGCTGTGTTGTGTGCTGTTGAATTACTGCGGAGGGCCGATATTCTCTGTACAGTATCATCCACACTATCTAACCACTACATCCGTCCCTTCTTTACTAAATGACACCTTGTCGTGTCGCTCTCATTGGATTCAACACGTTGGAGAAAATCTCTTTCCGAGTAATGATGGGAGAATTCTTTGTTCTTGCCTCTTAGCGGAATCTTAGAAGTGCTGACAGAATAGACTATTTAAGAACAGAAGCTCTCAAAACACACTCTGTGTTTGTGTGGCAGCATACCTGAAAGCCTGCCCCAACGCATCACACTTTGAAAGCCCACAGGCACACCTCATCGTGGGAATGAGGTGAATGGTGTCTCTTAACCCCTTCTCTGTTTGCACAGGCTGCTCCTACTTTATTCTGTTGTCTTTCGTTTGCATTGGGCATTCAGCAGCTTTTACAATTGATCATAAACACTTGGTGAGTGCACGGCTCTAAACATCAAAAGTGTTAAGTGCAAAACAGTGTTGCCGTGCGTTGGTGTTTCTTCCCTTGCTTGCGTGCAATGCATGGGTGTCTATGTTTGAAGTATGACTTATTCTAGTTTCATTGTTGTCCATCTGGTAGATTGACAGGGCAAAATGATGAGGTGAAGACAGATTCAATGTAACTAATTCTTGATAAATGTGTTTGTTTTTTCTGTCAGCCTTTGGATGGAAAGTTTTTGCTGGCATTCCCGTGGTGCTCCTACAATAGGCTATATACATTTTAAATGGTTATTATGGTAGGAATAATTAGCACATACAGTATGTCATCATATTCTACTTTACTTTCCATAGTTTCATTTTAATTTGTCATTTTACACCTACACTTAATAATAATTCCTAATAACAATACAACTATTTAGGAATGTGTCAAACACATAGATATTAATCAGTCATTTATAAAGTAATGAATGCTCATCACACATTTCTTAGTGGTGACGCCGCAGGTGCCGCTAGTGAGCGAGCAACGCCTCGGTGGCGTCTGGATTTGGTCACGCATCAGCGCCGGCCTGGCTTTCCTACGCCCTGGTCGTGTTCGTGTCAGCAGACAAAAGCCACGGGTGTCCCTACAATACATAGCTGCTGGGGCAACCAGGACAACACCTCTAGAGCAAACACGGCTACCTGCTCTTTGTAAAGACGCATTATGCCAAGCCTTTGTCCATTCCAACCCTCCGCCCTGGACCTGGAGCTCCTGCAACAGGTGCCACTTGAAGTTGCCTTCCTGATTCATTGTGGCCTCTATTCCATGCCCCATCTCTTTTTATTTGCCCTTCTGGCGGACTTTGCCGATGACTGCCAATAGCCTTTGATTCTGTATGGGGCACTGAAAGCGTGGCTTAGGAAGTGTGTTTGCGTGGGTGCTCTATTGGGAGAGCTTTTATGAAAGGTCACACGTAGTTATTGTGAGAACTGACATATTTTATATTTCACGGCACTTAGTGTAATGGTGTTGTGTGAAAAATGGCATTTGCATTGAAATACTCTATGTTCTTGCTTTTGCTTATTGCTCATACTTATATTTGATGAGACATATATTGCTACTACATTGAACAAGTTACACTGCCCTCTGCATAACTGTAATACATGGTTCTGGGAGCCCCCTGATGTTTACATCCATGTCTTGGCTCCACAAAGGATCCAAAGATGTTTAAAAGATCTTTCCAGTTTATAATTTCCAGTAATTATTAGGCTTCTCAATGATAACTTACTGAATAAATATTACAATTATAATAAATATAATTGTCCCATTTAGAAAGGGGGGTAAAAGGGAGACAGTGTGGTAAGTTGTTGAAATACCCATGAAATAAGAATGGATGTCACTAAAGCCTTCCATTCTAACATTATCCTCAATCACATCAAAGCCTAGCAAATCATATTGCCTGATGACTACAGGAAGTAGGTTTAATAGTTAGCTGTGAAATAATAATACATCAGAAAGAGATGTAGTGAAAAGACTCCAACATTCCATTCAGTTTATGCCATTAGCCATTTTTATTCATCACTGGTTGTTTTGAAGAATTTCTGTAAGCCAGAAGTTCATTTTCAATTTGATGTCTCCTTTCTTTCAAATATGAGATAACATTTAGCTAGAATATGTGATGAAACAATAATTTAGACAAATAATGTATTAACGTATGCTACTCAACAATTACAAATGTCACAATTCCTTCTTGCTTGTGAGAATTTGGGTTAATATCTTATGTATTCATATCTAATGTATTAATTATTTCAGTGTTCAACTGACCTGAAACTAAAATTCCCTTTGTGTAAAATAAATGACATGGCATTATTTTTGTCAGATTTCCTTCTGCGCTGTTGGATTGAAAAATGTACTTTATCACCAACATGCATATGCTCATAATTTTCTCTATGTCTGACCTTTTATTATGTAGCCACAAGATAAAGGGGTAAAAAGCTCAGAACAAACAGGTCAGTAACTGCTGCCAGCACTGATCCACCCTGAGCACCATGAATAATCCCCTAGCCCAGGTAGCTGTGGCGCTGCTGCAGACGGCTTAGTGCAGCTAAGGCAGGGCAAATAATGGCAGCGCAAACATGATTATTGACAGAAACACAAAGGGGTGTTTAGCGCTTGTCTGATCCCAGCTGTGTGAAATGTCAGTAATAGCCCGACATATACAAAGGCAGGCAGGCAGGTGACGGCGTTGGTGAATATCACGGCGACCTAGCCCCTCTGTTTGTTTGTCTGAAGATTGCATCGGTCTCGCGTCACTCCATGGGGTGGTGTGCCACCCCCCCCCCCCCTATTGCTCCCTTGCACCCCTTGTGGCATTTCTACTGGAGTCCAACTCACAACCCTAACGTCGGGGGAGGGGCTGATGAGAGGATTTGTGTTGCTGTTCATCTGTGTATTCTGTTTGCAGGACAACTTAAATAACCTCTTTAATATCACTAAGGTGTTGTTCACTTGCTCCCTTTACTACCTTCTGTTTGATTCATTAGTCCTTATTTCCATGACTTCCATGAAGCTTGTCCAGCAGTGCTTTTTATTTCTCCCAATTTGTCTTATCCTACTTTGACAGAGAGGGGGCACTATTGCTTTACTTTTCCTATTACCTTGACCGAGCTAATGCTGGTTTCAAGGTTATGGCAACCAGAAACGACATAAAGACATCCATTTCTCTATCTTTCTGTGGTCTTAAGCTTCCTACCCACTAGGCGACTTCTAAAGTCGGGGGCCGACTTTGGCAGTACACACTACACTTGACTGGTCTTGACAATCAGTCTTGCCTTGCTGTCCACACTAGGTGAATAGGAACATGCTGGGGTACATACATGAAGACTCTACTATCTGATTATCCACGCCTTCTCTGAAAACTCGCTAAATCTCGCAGGAACACGGCTCACGTATGATAATGGTTTCTGTAGGAAGTGATGCGGCAGACTGGTCCATACACTGGTCACAGCCCATCATACTACCAGACTGGTCCATGCACTGGTCACAGCCCATCATACTACCAGACTGGTCCATACACTGGTCACAGCCCATCATACTACCAGCATTCCTCTGAACCCGAGCCGTCAATCATCAATCAAGTCCTTTTTTTAACCACCACTCTCTTTTTTCCCCTACCCTATTGTTTGTAGAACTTGTAGCAGTTGTTGTTGTTGTTATTGTTGTTGTAAACAGTGAACGCACTCCCAGTTCATTCCGCTTTTCTTCCTCTTGACCTCACATCCCATTAGTCATTCTTGACCTCAAACCCCATTGGTCATTCTTGATCTCAAATCTCATTGGCCGTCTTTGCCCTCCCGACTCTACGGGGGGCAGTGAAATAGCGTGTCTTGAGACCCTCCCCACACTACACGACAATCAAAGCCGACTTCCTAAAGTTTTTATGACTTCGTAAAATGCTAAAAATCTGTTGATTAAGAAAAATAGAACAGAAAATAACATAATTAGCAATAATAAACAGAGGTTTATTGAGCTAAAATCGACTAGTTACCAGTTTACAAAGAAGATTAGACACAACAAGGAACCACCGCCTCTCAATTGTGTTTTGGAAGGCTTATGTGAACAGGGTTGACTGAGATTGAGTGTGGAAACACTCGGCGTTGAAACACATTTTTAACAAGCTGCCCCATTGCTCCATCATTGCTACATCGTTTATACCCATCGTTGTAGCCGGGGTTGGGTGTTCTGGTGGCCAGCATACACACCACTCCCTCTGGGGATCAAGCAGTAACATTACTGATGAAAACACAGCACAGACTACTGATCTGGGGTGTGGGGGGGAGGTTTGTAACCATCAAGGTTGCCCTGTAACCATCACAGATAATGGCACCCACATTCTGCTTCTACCAGGGAACCAAATTTGAGATGGATTGAATATTTCCTCCCAAATAATATTTCCTGACTTGGCCGCCACTGCTGTTATGCAACACTAAGTCACGGCTGCCACCGTCACTGCAAAGACACCCGATGAACTCCAAGGTGATGACCGTCAGCCACTGTCAACAGTTGGCCGGACAAACAGCAACACAGGGTGTCACCTCTTGAGGCGCTCAGGGGAAAAAAACACAGAGATTCCCCAAAGTACACACAGTGTCATCAGAACAAAGACATTCCTACACACTCTCGTCGAGTAAACACACACTTCTCACACAAACAAAGCGCACACACCCAGACAGACATCGGCCAGTCACATGGAGCCGCAGAACAAACAAAAGAGAGAGTGGAGCCTTGAGAAAGTCCTGTGGGTAGCAGGCCCTCTGTTACCTTCTGAATGGTGTGTGTGTATGGGGTGTGCCCACATGTGTTTGCACGGGGAGACGGATACGAGTGTGAGTGTCTGTCTGCTCTCTCCTGGCCTGCTTGTCAGCTGCTCCCTGCTTTGTCTTCTGAGAGTTCTGATGGAACAATAAGCAATAAACAAACAATAAGCACGGGGAAGGAGAAATTAATTGACAAATGGGGAACCATGAGTCACTGTCCCCACTATACTAATAAGATTCAAGATGTTTATTTGTCACAGGGGTGTGCAGTGAAATGAAAGTGGCAATGCTCAACAGAAATGTGCAAAGGGCAACAAGTTTACACTATTTACATTATAAAAACCAACACAATATTTACAGTAAGAGCACAATATTTACAGTAAGAGCACTAACAAAATATAAATATATAATTATGTGTAGTCATTACCTAAGTGTGTGTCTGTGTGTGTGTGTGCATAAGAGGGGGAGTGTGTGGGTCTAGGTGGGGGCCCTGATGAGGTCAGAGTTCACAGTCCTGATGGCCTGAGGGAAGAAACTCCGTCTCAGTCTCTCTGTTTTGGCAGCGTGACTACGGAGGCGCTTGCCTGACCGCAGCAGCTGGAACAGTCCGTTGTTGGGGTGGTGAGGATCCTTCATGATCCTGCAGGCTCTGGTTCTGCACCTCCTGGTGTATAAGTCCTGCAGGGTGGGGAGTGTAGTTCCAATAGTGCGTTCAGCCGAACGCACTACTCTCTGCAGGGCCTTCTTATCCTGAGCAGAGCTGTTGCCAAACCAGGCAGTGAAGCTTCCTGTCAGGATGCTCTCTACAGCTCCAGAGTAGAAGGACTGAAGGATCCTTCAGAAGACTTTAAATTTCCTCAGCTGCCTGAGGTGGTAAAGGCACTACCCTACTTTAATTGCATTGTTGTCAGACCAATTGACTGTTTTTATATATATATATATATATATATATATATATATATATATATATATATATATATATATATAATGTGATATATAGAATTGTCTCTATTCACACCTGTGTTATCCAGAATCCTTGATTACTGCCAATGACTAGAAATTATAAAATATTTTACTATTAAGTCATTTACTATTAAGTCGCTTTTATTCAAAGTGACTTACAGTTAATTTTGATTGTTTTCCGAGCTAGCAATCTACACGATGAAAATGACAAGTTTTGATGACGATTTGGAATAAGGTAGTAAAAGTTGTATCACATAGTCGACATAAGTCTTTTACTGTATTATGTGGCGTCCCCCCCGACACTATGTTGCAAGGGCATCGTCGCTGTATCCTGGGCTTAGCACCGCTCAAGACGATTGTGATTGGTTTAAAGAAATACAAACAAGACAGAGCGTTTTTTTCCAGAATGATAATGGGTTCAGCCAGAACTTTCTCCAGCGTTAAAACAAAGTGTAGAGATAGGTCTCCAAGACTAGGGCATCTTGCTCAGGAATGCCTACGGGTAGACTGTGGACATTGGGGATCAAACCCAGAGCCTTTTGGCCAGGAGTCACACAACACCCAAACCACTAGACTACCCTGCCCTATAGTATGAATACATCATAATAAAACACAATAGAATGTCGTTACGCTTATCTTATTCAGGATGTGAAAGATGGAATAAACGGATATGCTCAAACATATACTGCATGTTGATCCCTTTGAATAACATTTTTCTGTTCTGTTTTTTGTCTTTATGGCCATATCGCCCTGGTCATCTCCCTCCCCAGCCAGCTATCTCTGTGATTGTAATGCTGGCTGCCATATCTAGGCACACACTCTGCTTAACCTTCCCTCCTCCTTCTCTCTCTCTCTCTCTCTCTCTCTCTCTCTCTCTCTCTCTCTCTCTCTCTCTCTCTCTCGCACACATACAGCCTTCTCAGTGCCTACCAATGCAGAGACGTGATGTCCTGTTAATTATTGTATAATTCTATCAGGAAGTTGTTTGTTCCATCAGAGATATACTAGTCATTGTTTGGGCTGTGCATGTTTGTGTAAGATGAGCGCCTTTGATAGTCAGCTTTGACTGGCCGCTAGCACTATCTTTTTAGCTATCAACGGATAGGAATCGGCGCTCTCCCTGACTTGTTCACATACCACACACTACTCATACATCACAAAGAAGGGAGGACTCGTACCCGACTCCTTGTGTTGGTTGGATAAAAAAAACCTGATATGGGATTGGATCAAGAGTCGCCATCACAGTGATGAATGTTAGTAGACACATGGCAGAATTAATGCGTGAACTTTTGCATTTGCGAGCGGATGTTTTCCCTCAAAGCCTCAAGGGTCGGGAGGACTAGAGATCCTATCCTGGCCATTATCTGTAATTGTGCTTGTTTGGCACTCATTTGCCAAGGAGGAGGGGGGCCTGTAAGGAAGGAGCCGGCGGAAGGGGAAGTGTCGTCCGTTCACAGGACGGGTGTGGGGGGGGGGGGGGGGTGGGGGGGGGGGGTGGGGGGGGGGGGGGGGGGGGGGGGGAGGTTGAGTGGGGCTGTTGGATTCAAGTCACAGCGAGAGGCACGATGGAGATGATAAGTCATGCTGTCGCTGCCCACCCTTCCTGGCCCTGGTGATGATAATCGCGCACTTTGTTTGGCTGTTGCTGGAAACCAAAGACTCTAAACAAACACTGGAGAAGAGGCCGGGGTCAGTGGCTTTTACAGACGGAAATGGTGTGAAACTGGCTACTGTACGTAGCCAGTGTACCGATAAAATAACCTGGACGCTAAGGGGCAATCCACTCCATGTACAATATTGGCCGAAGCGTTATGCTTCGACATTGGCGCAATTTATTGAAGTGATACATTTTCCAAAAACCTAGATGTAAAATGACATGCAATGTATTGAATTTCACCATATAGTAGGCTAAGTACTGTATGTAATGTTCACGTTTTCCTTTCCGTTCCATTCCAGCTATCACACCTAATTTGCACCCATGTGCTGCGGTGTACACTAATGCGCTGCTTCACCTGAAGCGTGTGTCACAACACACACTCTCTGAGACAGCCATCCTATAATCTGCTCTTGTTACCGCTCACAAAGGTCATCAACCCGTACCTCTCTTTTGTTGCTTGTTGCCTTCTTTTTTTGGGTTGTTGACTTCCGGAACACATTGCGTAGTTTGCAATCCTCCCTAATGAGATCACAGTGTAAATGCCTCCTCAAGGGGACTCCATAAACAGGATGTGTAAGCCCCGTCCCTAGGCAGCCTGTCCATTGGCCCTTTAAGCAGACACCTGATTTGACGATTGAGACATGTCGGGTCTTCGCAGCCCTAAGCCACGAGGGGATGAGCTACAAATCACCTGCTAAGAGTCTTTGCAGTCCAAGCTGAGGCCCAAAATCCCAACGTTTACCTTCCTACCTGTGCTTAGAGCACTTGATGTGCAGCCACTTGGCAGGGCGCAAGCAGATTACCGTTCTGGGAAAGACCTCCTGTTCATGCCACACCTGCTGTAAGGGCACCTGGTGTTAAATGCAGAGTCTGTGATTATGGGTAGAGCTCAGGCTTAGGGAATTGGTGTCACTGTGGCCGAGGTCGGAGACATGGACCTGCCGTTTCCTCATTGGTACGAGTTCCCTTTTTTCTTTTAAAGTAGAGCGTAGATAGTCTTCTTTTCAGCACTTGTAGTGTTTCTGTTTGTCTCCCTGAAACATATAAATACAATTCCAGAATGACGTCTGTATGCCAGAAAGTAATACATATTTGGCTTATGTCATATATATTGTTTGTGCGTGTGCACGCGCATGTGTGTGTATATATTGTATATGTTCCTGTGAAAAAACAAACAGATTCTATATCTATGTATGCCCACATATCCCATTGCTAATTGGACCTTGAATAATCATTTATCACAAGAATGTCTTCAGAAAAGAAAGGCAGTTGCAGATTTTTCAGACATGTTACAAAGTCTGTTCTACCTCTTTTTTTAAATCCTATCCCAAGCCTTATCTACAAGCACGCAAACGGGGAAATTGTTGTCTTGTGCCTCCACTCCTCCCAGCCTAATCACCTTCAGAAGGATTGTTCCTCCTTTGGCTAACCTGCCAATCTGCTGCGTGTGATCCAGAGTAAGCCCTATTTATCAAACTCTAAATACTTGATCCGGACTAGGCCGGCGACCTGAAGATGAAGCACTAAGGAGCCAGCTCAGGAGTGTTTCAGTTGAAGACTTAAAAGAGACAAACCTGTTAGTGAGGTATATGTGACCGCTTCCCGGGTTCTGATCCCCAGATCTTCCTTAGAAGCCGAGCATGCCGTGCGGGGGTGTTTGAGGCGAAGCCCCGGCACCTTGGGGCTCAGGTGCTTAAAAAGCAAAGTGACTCCCAAGCATGTGCTGCTTCCAAGAATGTCACTCCCGACGTCGTCTCCAATATATTTATTTAGCCAAACAGCATGGGGTCAGATCTAAAATCAAGTTAATATTCAGTCACTAAGCCAGTGTTTGAAGTGAATATCATAATAGATTATGATTGTATATTACATATAGTAGAAGTAACAAAATCGTAATGTATTTTCTAATTCTTCAAATTCCCCTGCATAGTTAACTACCATATATATTATTACATACATGTACATAAATAACGTGATATATATTTTTTATATTCTTGAAGTGTGAACAGTTACCCAATTCTACATTCAATCATGTGTTGTGACTTGTATTCTGCAAAGCATTGTCATCCAGAGATGGCTGAAGCCAACCAGCAGAGGGAGTCCTAGCCCCTCGCTGCGGTGTGTTGATGGGAGCACAGCCCCCCCCCGGTCACATGGGCCGCTGATGTATTTAGTGACAGGGCACCGGT
Organism: Trachyrincus murrayi; assembly: GCA_900323305.1. NCBI lineage: Eukaryota > Metazoa > Chordata > Actinopteri > Gadiformes > Macrouridae > Trachyrincus > Trachyrincus murrayi. The sequence goes on along the minus strand of OOFB01018618.1, from coordinate 64,934 downwards.
AGGAGCCACTCGCCTTTCCAACCCAGACCCATTTCCTTGACTCCCCTTCTGAGTCATCTTCTGCGCATGAGCCGCTGCCAGTTCATTCTTCAGCGTAGGAAATAAACAGCGCCTGGCATGTTGGAAGAAGATAGATTAGTCTCTTTTTTTGAAAGGCCAGGATCAACACACACAAGGCTCTCAAAGCAAAAGCATAATACCTTTAAAGGGATGGTAGGCCTACTATTATTTTGCACACACACACACACACACACACACACAGGAGGGCATGGCTGAGGGAGGTTTTCCCATGCCTCGCTGAACGCTACAGCCACTATGATCCAGGGAACCTGATTGGGCGGTAGGTTTTCTTTTCGTTTTGGCGCATGTCTTGCATGCCAGACATCAATAGGCTCCAGAGCGAGGTGAACGTGGGGCTGAACAGTTAGTAAAGGCAGATAATCAGCCAACCAATACAGCTTCGTTGAGAGCCTGATTTTGGGAGGTCAGTTGACTGAGTTGCAAATGAAGGTTTTCACATATTTTTTCTTTCTTCTTTCCTCATCAGGTCCATTCATCTTTTATGGATAGGCTTATGCGAATAGTAAGCATCTAATTTAAACTGTGGACGCATAGAGCCTTCAGCTGGATAACATGATTTCATTTTTCCATTGCAGACATGAATACCATTCACTTTAAGTGTTGGGACACATGTATTCCGCTGACACTAGATTTGAGTATGACTTGCACATACAATGCCAACTATTTGGAATTAGGGGCCCAAGGGGCTAATCCACACAATGCTTTATGATAGTGCATGTGGAAATACTGCTACACCCATGAGTTGTTGTGCCTTTTAGATATATTTTCACTAAAAACAGAAAACATTTTGAGCTTTGCGAGAGCTGACATTATTCGAGTACAAGTTTTTAAAATATTTCCAAAAATGTTTGTATTTCGCAAAGCAAGGTCAAACTAGAGACTGAAATGTGAGTTTTACTGATTTTCAATTCAAATGTTAATGAATGTTTTTTTTACCTGTTTTATTTTTTTGTACCTAGAGCCCTCTTGGATCGGCTTTCATGAACCAAGCTGCTGTACAATACCAAATACATTAGCGGCAATTGTGATCATCATGAATGTCAACTAAAAGCTTATTTTTGGCACTGAAACACTGAGACTGAGACCAATCTATCATGCTGTGTGAGGGGGATTTAAACGTATGGTGTCCCAGGCTGGATGGTGGTAGCCGTCAACCTTGTTCCTGATCAGACTTTTAAAAAAATAGTAAGGTTTAGGTAATAAAATATATTATTTAAGCCCAAATGCCTACTTTGTATCATATGCATTCAAACGACAAGTCAAAAGCAACATTTAGTTTACTGCTCATCCAAGTAGGATTTGTCTCCACTGTGCGTTAAGCTATGATAGAGGAGTAAACACCTGATTAGCTCCAGATTCATGTGGTGCGTTTGATTTCCTGCATGCTATGCATTCTTCATTTGAATGCGTTTGGTGATTTAAGTCATGAAGCGGCCGGCCACCTGTAACAGGATGCAGTGGCGAGGAGCAGGAACAGATTTATAGTGTTCACTAGGGGGTCAAGTAGGACGGTGGTAGGCTTCAGCCGGCTGCCTGGAGGTTTACCATAGTGCATCAGATCTGCTGTCGCTATTAAGTTGCCACCATAGACAATTGGCTTTATTCCTTAAAGCCGGATTCGCCACTTTGAATTATTTTGCTACATGCCTATTGGTCACTGGGTGCAGAGCGTAGTGGGTCAAATAAGACAATCAGCAATCGTCCATGTTTTAGTTCCCGCATTTATCTAGGTATGGTAGAGGGCACAGTTGGCAGATACAGTTCTGGTCATTAAAATGAAATGAGGTAGTTTGACAATACCAGGGACATTTAATGTGAGAATGTGTTCACTCGTGGCACGTTGAGATGCTGAAGCTGACAATCAAACAATATCATTATTATTATTATTTTTTTTATAAAAGTGTCGTTCCCCAGGAGGGAATATGATCTTTGAGTCTCACATACTTTCAGAGTAACCAAACACGTCTACCTTTGTTGCAGTATAATGTTAATTCTGTTTCCTTGCTGTTGCCAACTAAGCGTTATTATAATGGTGACGTTTGGGTGCACCAGAGAGTAGCATGACCTTATCAATCCAACCCCACAAACACTAAAGGCCACTAACGAAACCCAAAATACGATAACAAAAACAATGTCTTTAAACACCCACAGGCCAAAATCAGAGTTGCTGATGAAATACAAAGATGAAGTCATTTGGAAATGATGCATCCACAATCATTAAACTGTTTTATTTGAGTTAACACTTTTCAGTAAATACATACGTAATACATAACTGCTTTGTTCTCCAATAGCCCCGATGGAAATGTTTTATATGTTTTATATGTTTTAGGTCATTTTAGGTCTTGTTTGTTGGTCTCTGCTCCACTGCCACGAATCAGCATCGTACAGTACGCCACAAGACATTGAGTTTTTATGATAAAGTATGCAATCAATTCCCTGCAAAAGCCAGGCATGAATTACAAACTTTATTTACAGATTGACTGCAACAATTATTCATTTTTCCTTACACTTTTATCCAAAGCCACTTTTCTAATGCGGGAAGCCTATTTTATAGAGCAGATTTACATTTTTGTTTCCCTGCCGCCAACCAGATGTACCTTTGATCAAGGGACATTACTCCAGTTAAATGTTTGGGACCCGGAGCCTGCCCTTTTGGCCCAGTGCTCGCGCCCCAGTCTTCCCTCAACGTCCCGCCCACTCTTTGGAACCCCCCCCCTAATTTGGCTCTTTGTCTCTTTATCAAAATCACATGATACTACCCAAATATGTGTGCGTGCCTTCGTCAAAGAGAAAACGTGGATCCAAAGACACTTGGCCGTCATCAACGTGTGACGCAACTGGATGGATCAGAGGATTCACCAAAAGACAAAACTCTAATGGCAATGTCCTGCCAAAACCACCAACACCCCCGCCCCCCGGCTCCCCTCCTCACCCGCCATAGCGTCTCTCTCTCTGCATGTGGATCAAATCAGAATCATCCACTAATTGACTATTTACAGGCCCAGAGAAAAAGCCCTAATGGACTTGATATTAAATCTCCCCTTCAACTATTTTAAGTGTGTTCTCTGAGCACCTAGGTTGAAAAGAGTGGACCTTTGCCTTTTTTTGGGGTATTTTTTTACAAGAGGGCCAAGTTAAGCCTGTTAGTGCGTCGGAATGGGCGAGCCAAGCCCGGGCGGCTCTCAGACGGGATTACAGGACGACAGCGGGAAAGGGCAGCACAACGCAGGGGAGAGGGGAGAGCGCTGGATCTCTCCCCAATGTGTTCCAGATGGAGCACAGCCCCAGGTTCTCACAGACAGATACCAGCATGGGTTACATTGGGCTCAGAGAGGGTGGGGGGGGAGGCTAACCTTAGCTTCTTCATAATGAGATCGACTGTGGTTTTATATGGAAAGTTAGCGTTGAATATGCTTTCCACCATCTTTGATTGAACTTGAGAAAATTGAAAAAATTTGATTTATAATTTTTGAGTTAGTGTTTTTTTTTTTTTTTTTTTTTGTTTAGCTTCATATACATTGTTTTATAATCTATTTTATGAATTTCATGCTGGTTTGTGTGTTTCTCAGTATATAGATACAGGTATTCCAAAGGTCTGAAACCATGTTTCCTTCTCTTGTCTCCTTGGACCAGATATGGTTGTCCCCAGGAGCTGTCTGCTACTGCTCCCGCATCCACATCGATAGCAGAGGCTAAGAGCAGAGAAGACCAGGAGCCTCCATAGACCTGCACCCATAAACACCGGTAAAATCACAGGATGTACACATGACCTCACAATTATTCTACAGAGGGTACTGGATGCTAAAAGCTAACTGCTTCTTGGCCAGTCATAAGTGAACTGCATAGGTATTGCTCAATATGGGGGGGGTGTTGTTTTTGTCTTCTGAAAAGCTATGGTATTCCAATGTGTGTTGTGTAAGAAAATGGGTTGTGGCATTCCTAAAATCACCTTCAATTTTGTATATTTTCATACATCCTACAAGATCCCAGCATTCTGTATGAAGGCACATAGCGTAATGGGCTGTCCGTTTGACCAACCATGCAAAATGTACTCCACCGAGTGGCCAATATTAAAGAGCTCAAGTGCACATGATTTGTAAGGTCACTTGCGTTTCTTGCTGATTTGTATGATGGCTCCATGGTAAGGGTCAATATCCTAGACAGAGGTGGAGGGAGAGAAATACTGACGTTAACCAGGAGCTCACCGTCAACATAACTCAACGTCTAATGATTGAGGGAAAACAGCGCCTCGTTTTGTAGTGTATGCTTCCTCACTTTAGCCTCTGGATCCCCTGTTTTCCCATCAGTTCATTTAATATTGCGTAAACGAGTTAGCAAAAGACAAACAAGTTATCAACCAGCTATTTTGACTATGCTATATAGTTAGATTAGTTGGCATTTCAATTAAAATGTCTATCTCTTTCATTTGTATGGGGTATACAGTTTGCATGCAAATAATAAATATGTATCTGCCAGTTATTGCCATGCGGTTTCATCATACCCTTTGTTCTACATTAATGAACAAAACAATTGTGGCTATGAGTCATTCTTTCTGTTAATACAGCAGTAAAATGTTGCTAAATGGCCTGCATGCATTTCTCAGTGTGCATGTATTATCCCTTTTTACATCGCTGCATTACTAACAGAAGCCTAGTTGGCCATCAGCTCTCCCCAAACAGCTTTAAAATGACTTTGTCTACTTAAGAATGGAAAAAACCTATAAACTTTTGGAAGTAAAAATAATAATAATACATAAAAATCCCAATTATATAATGAAGCCATAAAGGCTTAAAATAGAAGGAACACAGTCAGGCCACAAGCACTTTTGAATTAAATATAACAAACAGTTGGAGGCTTGAAAATGTTTATTATTGTAGGTGTGCAAAAATGTTTATTCAGATTATTCAAAAATATAATGAATCACTTAGAAGAAGTTAAAGGGATTATGCAAATCTACATGTTGGATTCATCCCTTTTCTCACCCACGCAAGACTCGATTCGGTCTGATAATGCAACCGATATCCCCTGCCTGAACTGCTCTTCTCTCCCTGCTGGGGCTGTTTTGCATTTGCTGCCTTCTACAGATTTTTTCCAACTCAAGTCATTTGGGACTGGGATTTGAGTGCTGCACTCTTTCCCTGTGCTTTAAAAGCAGTTCTTTAAGCTCCCATCTGGCTGGCCTATGATCGCTTTACTGTCCCTCTTTAACTGAGCCTTCTCTTTGGAGTGGTAGATTTGGAGCCAAGCACTTAGCGCCAACCGCCCTGTTGTGGTTCAGTCTTTTGTTAACATGCAACAGGATAGACCAGCTTAGAGTTATGTGGAACAAAATAGACAAGTGCTGCACTCTTGATTCCCATTATCAGAGTGTGATATAGACGCACCTTATAGCAGCTATAGCCTTTGACTGCTGCAAAATCTTGTGCTATAGATCTATATGCATAAATGCCTCATAGTATAATGACTTACAACCTCAATTATTCTCCCTGCTTTTTTTGATGGGAATTACCTCTATGGTGGCACACAAAGTGCATTTATAGTCTTGTGGGACAATGGAGTACCTTAACATATCTCCATATTGAAAGGAATTGTTCCTATCCTATGCATCTGCAAAGTATAGTGGTGATCCACTATTTAGTTAGTTGGCACCTGTTATATCATGGCATACAGTGCTTTGAAACTGCATTTGAAGTCATCTACCTTCTGAATTGTATTGAATATGGCTTTCGATCTTTAGCTTAGCAAAGTCAAAGTAATCTCATGACTGATACCATCTCATAGCTTTATCATAGGCGACTAACAAGAGGCTTATGGCACATCATTGTGATTTGCAGTCCAAATGGAAACTGCTCTCTTCCTCTGAACTGTCCTCATTAGCCGTCGCCCCAGTGTGTCCCTGCGCTGCTCAGCCCCATTTGGTACTGGTAGGAGGCCTCCCGGATGGACATGGAGCTCTGTGGAGGATAGACGGAGAAATCCCTTGGAGGACGGAGTGGTGATCCCGACTTCCTGGCATAAAGAGATTGATGGCTTGTCCCGTCTCTTAATCCTGGGACGGTTGGTGAGGAGGAGGAGGAGGAGGAGGAGGAAGAATGCGATGCTTGCGGCGCGACGGGCAGGGCTCTCTGGACGGCGGCGGCCACGGGGCTATAGACCCCGAGGTCGGCCTGCGGTCGCGTCGCCATGGCGACCGCAGCGGGGCAGTGCGGCGAGACCACGGAGGCGACGGCGGCGGCGGTGTTGGCGAAGTGCGCCGCGAAGGGCTGATAGGCCACGCCCTCCACCGTCTGCACGCCGTAGCGCGGGTACGGCTGCATGGAGGCCCACATGTTGCAGTTCAGCGACGGGGAGCTCAACTCGTCTACTTCCCCCGTGCCGGAGCCGGTCTCCGCCTCCAGCCCCCCGTACATGCACGCTTCCCTGGAGTTAATGGCGTCCCCGCAGTATGGATGGGACAGCAGCGGTGACTCGTAAGCGGGCGCCGAGCGGAAGTAATGCTCTTCTGACACCGCGGCCGACGTCTCTAGATATGGCCGCTTACATCCCAGCTCCAGGTGCCTGGCGTTATCTGCAATAAGAAAACAACAAGTCAGTGAATCCATACGAAATGATTGATGACATGAGGAATTTAAATGAGATGAGAAGGAAGAGGCGTGTAACACACCTGCTCTGTGTTTGAAACGGTGATAAAGAAGCCCTGGGTCTCTGCTCTGGGGGAACGAACTGGAGAGAGGATCTTGGGGGTCTGAGTTTGACAAGGGGGCCCCGGTGTCTGTGTACTGGTAGGAGGAAAGCACTTGTGGGTGTCCAGTTAGGACCCCGGGTGCCAGCTTCCCTGCTAAGTGGCCATGTGAGGAGATGAGTCTCTGGCGAACCATGTTTTTGGAGATCACAGGATAGTCTTTTCTACAAATCAAAAAAAAAAAAGATGGGGAAAAAGAAAAAGAAGAAAGGTGTTCACTTTCACACTGCCTTCTTCTATTTCCATGTCTTGAAAGTGTCTAAAGAACACCTTCATTCAGAGGAATTATTTCAGTGTCTTACTTTTGTATTTTTTAATGTGTTTGCTGTGAAAACATACCCCTGTAGTCGTGAAACGCGTAGATCTCCTTCTTCACTACCCCGAAACCCTTTGGCAAATGGATTGTTTTCTATCTTGAGCTGCGTGATCTGGAACATTATGTTTCAATCAGTCCGTTTATATTGTGTGAACACAGTGAATAGTTAACATTGCTCTTAACACTGCGATCAGTGTAATAACATTGGTCTACCATGTGATCACTTGTATGTTCTGCAGTGAAACCAGGCATTGTGTGCCCGGTTCTCCATTACTCCATTACGGTTCTCCATTACCCCATTACAATTCACTTACCACAACATTTGAAAACTTTTGAATTATTTTATTACGGAATTATTATTATTTAACTAAGCTTTAACTGTGCAAATTGTTGATTTTTGTGTTCTGTTCTTTAACATTATGCAATATTGGAAACACACATGGCACTGAATGGCACACCCAAGCTTGTGTCCAGTGTGGGAAGTTACAGCACGACACCGGTGGTCGTCAACGGACCTCCGTGGGCCCAGTCTGCGGGCCCACTGTATGACCCCGGTGTCCAGCGGGTCAACAGCTCTGTGTGTTGTGGAGTTTGGTAGGAATATCAGTCACGCTATAGCTGGTTACCTTGTGGTTCTGATAGGATGTCACAGAGATGAAGGCGGTCTCGTGAAACACATGAGTGCAGTAGGCTGTGTTCTTGGAGCCAAAGCCGTTGTTTTCATCCGCCTTCACTATGTGTAGCCTGGGCTGGTACTTGTGCATCGAGTTCAGGATGATCTGGAGAGTCGGGAGAAAGAAACACAGCTGCAGAGATTAAAGCACGTGAGTGTATTTGGCTAGCTGCCAAGTAGGATGTTGAGTTGCTCATGTTTTCAATTTATTGGTTTCATTTTCTAATCATAGTTATGTAAATAGTATCTAGTCTTAGATTATTTATTTTTGTAAGTCTGTACTAAAAAAACATGAATTAATGTAATTTTGGTGTTAAATGGTAATTGGTAATGGTCATTTTGATGTTAAATGGTAATTGGTAATGGTCATTTTGATGCTAAATGGTAATTGGGAATGGTCATTTTGGTGTTAAATGGTATTTCACATCATACATTCTTGCATTCTGACTCTGACTTAGTTGTGTGTCTTTTATTTGACCTGCCAACATTTTCATGTGATTTATGAGCTTATATAATGACAATAAGTCCCTCTAGCCCAGAAGTCCCTTTGCCGAAAGCTCCGTGTTTTGCATCCAGCGTGTAGCATGCGCAGCCAGCTAGGCTCTAGAGTGCTCAGGCTGCAGGTTGTAGGGTCAGCTCACTGGCTCCAGTCTGCTCAGAGCAGCCTATAGCCGTTTGCTCAGTGGAGCGTCTCCAGCAGTGGGGTCGGGTCATCACTCGTCCAGCGCTGTCAGGGGAGATGAGTGTCAAGCTTACCACCTCACCTCCCCTCTTCACCTCCCAGACACGATCGGCGAGGCTGCTAGCCAACCCCTGAAGATAATGCAACCTCCAGGGGGCTCTCGAAGAGAGGTAAAGGCTAACCTGGAAAGGCTAGGCTTCAAGTTCAACAATGGACGATCGCAGAGCTCACATGTCCTCATCACTAGGGTCAAAGATAAGCCCCATTGGCCGTGCCAACAGAATCCCTTGTATGACCTTTGCCTGTGGCGGTGTTGAAGGCCTCTGACTTTCTGTGAATTTCTCAGTAAATGCTACAGATTAATTGGAAACTGAGTAAAACTCACACTTGTATCTTATTTCTTTAGACGTAGATCTTTATGGACTTAACATACCAGCAAGCACCAAACTATAAATGCTTCAGGATAAATTAATTGCATCTACTGTATGTGGGGAATGGTCCACAGCCCTGGAGAATTACTTTTTTGCAACAGGTTTATATGTGTTTCTACAGTGAAAGGTGTTTTCTACGTTCTGTTACTAACTCTCTCTCTGCTCATTACTCGTCCTCATCATTGGCCAAGCGCTGGACTCAATGTGACAGCGGGCCCCGCCACTCATCTGAGAGGTTATGAACCTAATGAGCCCGCCCACTGATGGGATGGCTTCAGACAAGCTATCCCACAGTTCCCCTGGGGAATGCTGCCACGCTCACACTCTTTATCTCGCTTTGCAAGCAACCCCAGAAAAGACCTCTGTCTAGTAGTCGCCTAGCACCTCTCCTTGATCTAACCTTCTTCTGTCTTACGCTCTTCAACACCTTTCACTCGCCGTGGACTTTCTGGCCTTTCATGATCTACTCTGATCATAGATTATGGTATTGTGGTAAATAGATTGACCTAGAAATGAATGATCACCTAACCCTGACTCCAGAGCCCCAGGTTCCTGCCTCCTGGTCTACTCTACACTATACTCATTTAATTTAATTAATATGTAATATATTTCATGGTCAATTTCTTAATAAATCCCACAATTTATACACCTAGCTATTTATTTTTTGTTAATCTCTTTTCATCTTCCTCAAATCAATGGCCAATTTGACTCAAATACCCCACAATGAAAGTGTGCTGAGAACAAAACATGATGAACAATGAATGATACCACTTGTGTTTCCCATTGGAGTTCCCTAGTAAATCTGTTGTTTACATATATTATTATTTTCTGTCAACAAAAAGGTGGTTTCTGTGCACAGAAAGGTGACTCACATGCCCAAATGGGTCCAAATGGTTGTTGGTAAGCTTGAGCTTTTGAAATGACACCAGCTGCCTCATCCAGTGTGATCCTGTCGCGGGCGAATCAGGATGCACATAGAGCCTGCCTGGCATCGCAGGCTCCGCCTTGCCTGCTACCATCCTGTTGAAGGAGCAGAACAAATCATCATCACCCACTGCCGTGATTCTCTTTACTTTTATTTATATGCAGTTTTATTGATGTGCTGTACGACGACCAATAAAGACCTGTCATTTTTCCATGTCTCTTTAGTCAATAATTTCTTTTATATCCATAAACCACGGTAGAGAGAATGTGAAACAACACTCAAAAACAATGCTGTTTCCTAGTGGTCTCCATCATGAGAGGAACATTCATTTCTATTATGATTCCCTGAAGTGTCAATGCCAGAATTCTCCTTGGCCAAAAAAAGAAACTGCTTCCCCTAAAATGAAAAACAAATGGCTATAAAATGGAGTATGTTTCGTTGTGCTTTTCTCTGGAAATATTTTTGGGCTTTTCGTCTTTATACCCAGACATTTATTGCAGTGTTTTGCACTTTACCAGGCCTCATGTTAACATCCTTTGAGTTGAATCATGACCTTCTCAACCTCCAGACTCATGAACCACCGTCGCCCGCACGCCTTAATTGATTCACATCTTTACAGGCACAACTGTTACGATGTTACAAGAAACCACAACTTACAACTTACAAGCTACAACCTTCTCAACGGAGCGCATAGCGATACGATAAAAACGGCGTCTCTTACCACTTGTTATCACAGAACTTGTAGCGGTGGTCGTCCGCTGGGACGATGTCTGTGAGCAGGATGTACTTGGTCTTGGGGTTCATTCCCGTCACCTTGACCTTGTAGCTAGGGAACATCCTCCTGTTGGAGATCACATGGTGAGATGTGGAGTGGACCACGGCATATGTGACTTAGTCTCCTACCCGCTTTCTCCACATTAGGAAAAAATGACACGTTTTCAAACGGTGATGACCTCAGTAACACAAATCACTTTATCCCGCATTAAGCTATTAGACTAATGAGGATTAGTTTGCGCTGTAAGTGTGCAGAGGTCTACCATATGTGCACCACCTCCAGAGTTTAGAGAATTGTTTGGCGTTTCGCCCTTACTAGTGATTAGTGTAATCGAGAAGCATATTTGTAAGAAGAACGCTTTGATCATTAGTTCTCACAAAAACACATTTTAAAGGTTCATGAAGATCATCTACTTTCATTGAAGATACGTGGTCTACATTATCCTGTTTTAGATAGGATAATGGTGCAGGGTGTTAGGAGGAGTCCCTCGCCAGGATAAGTGTAGTATCGTCACAGATAGTGCGCACCGAGATCCTATTAAAGCACTGACAGCTCAACTGGGTCCTGAAAAGATTGGGATGACCTGGGATGTCATTCCTGGAAACCGGGAAATCATTAAGAATGAAGTGGATAATTCCTTTTTGGCGTAGGCCCGCAATCCCAAATCACGAAAGGCTAGAACGGATTTTTTCTTTATGTTCAGTATTTTCATTTAATGTTCCTGATACTTATTTGTTTCACATCCCTCAGGCATATATCTCTAGACAAAGGATTTAAATGACTCATTCCATAAAGAGTGTGGGAATGCACTCAATTAATAAAAAGCAATTTTGGAATTAAAGATGGAATATGCAAGTGTATACAAGAGAAGGCCATAAAACACATAAATGGAGCAACCTTTCATGACCTTTTTGGGGAAACAAAGAACTTCTCCATGCATCTCCATGCATATGCCAAAGAAAAAAAAAAGTTCTGCAAACCTTATAAACGCTTAAGTGCTTTTTAATGGCACCCTGAATCGGACAGCAGTTTAGACAGCTGACGCGTCACAATGGCCTCCAGTTTATATGTCCATGTGTATTCATAGCGACAGAATCCAACAGTAAAGGGCACACACATACAATCTCACACTTCAAAAACCATGTACTCGCTGAAATTCTTGGATCCAACTCACCGCTCTGATCTGTGCAAATGCCCCTCTTTCAAAAGGCTTACAGTGCCAACATTATCTGATCATGTTACTGTAAATACTTCCTTATAGGGCAGGTCATTTAAATCTCTCTCCCAGGCTTCAAATCATCAACAGAGGAGATTTTTCCCAGTATCATCCCCGCTGAAAGAGAGGTTAATCTCTTGAGGAACATTCACAACAGCCATCTGCTCATCCCCACCTCCAGACGCAGACCCACGAGGAGGCTACCATCACCATTACAGTCAGACCCAACCATTGGAAGGGGGCTAACCTCTCTCGGTGAGGAGCCATATTGTAGCGCTGGTTGTACTTGCACAGCACATGTGCAGCTATATAAATCATGAATAAAACTATGCCATATGTTTAAGAAATACAATAACAAAGCTGATTCCCTCCTCACTGCTTCATAGTTTGTTTTGTTAAGATAGGAGCAGCGTTACAGGACAAGGTGAGATGACAGATATATAGAGGAAATGTCTTGCACCATAGCTATACACTTAAATAATTTTGATATTGAAAACATCGATATCAAAATGATTTTCACTGGCAGATGCTGTGTGGTTTTTGCGGTTCCTGTGAGTATGACCGAAGTGTTTGCGAGTTGAGGGCTAAGCATGAGCGATGGATGTTGGGAGTCGGAGAGTGTGTGTATGATATCAGTGTCAAGAGTGTGTGTGTGTGTGTGTGTGTGTGTTTCTGTGCCCGGCCAGCTGTTTCTCTTAACCGTCCCACATGCCTGGTCCATGCGGCTATCCATTCCCTCTGTGGGAATGTCCAGCAGCTAGCAGACATCAAAAGAAGTGCGGTGAGGAGAGGAGAGAGGCGGGGGGGGGGGGGTGTGATTAAATGCTATGACCCACGAGACGCTGCTGACGGTGGGCGCCAGAGCCCTCTTATCACCCTGCCGCTGCTCCTTGTGACGGCCTGTGTACAAAGAGGGAGAGCGTGAAGGAAGAGCTGCTCTGGGGGGGCTTTGAAGAGAAGAGAGGGGGGGGGGGATTAGGTCCTGGATGATGACACTCACAATAACAACTCCTCCAGGCACAGCTAGGTGCGCTCCGCAGGAGTTTGACTGTACGCATTATGAGTGGTAATCAACTGTCAGGTCCAATCACTAAATGACGTGTTGGTGGTGATGGACCTTTAGTGCACATAACTTAACCACCCCACTCTTCCCTCACCCTCCAAAGCAACTGCCCTTATCAGAAGCTGGAAGCGCTGAATCTGGTCTGACCGTGGCACTCAACAGGGGAAGCATTGAGGTCAGATTGACTTGGGAATCCGAAGGTTGTTGTTCAGGTTGAAGCACTTATCACACACACAGCTAACCTGTTTCATGGCATTATTTACAAGTGTCTTGGTAAATAGGATTTGTGTTGCATGTTGCATTGTTTTAATAGGCGCCGTGTTGAAGGATTCTGTTGATCGTTGGGTTGTAGATTAACTCCTACATTCTGTCTGCTCAGTGATATTGCATGTTGAATTGTATAAAGAATTGCTCTGAAATTATGAGGTCCACTTTGAGACGAGAAGACAAGCTACTTCTAGAAACCTAGTGTGGGAAAATGTGAAAGTGAAAATTGTATCCAGGTACACTGAAATGTTTGCGTTTTGGTGTGTCTTACGGAGCTTGATTTGCGGCTGTGCTTAAGGCATTTCTTCATGTCAGCCCACGATTGGTTGCTTGTCTAAACTGCTGTTCTGAGGTTGTCCTTCTTGCTCCAGTAAGAAAAAACCTCTCGGAACCGTCTGGATTTTGAAAAAAATAACTTTAGCCGGTCTAAACTAATTTATTTTCTCATAACAAATGGCCAAAATTATTTGATGACTCTTGTTGATGCTTTTCTGCTATAAATGTTGGGTAAGGTATTTTTCAAATGTCTTTATTTTGTTTAGAGTGAAGACTTTCCCTATAGACCAAGGTTACTTCTATAACAATTTCTTCAGTCAACACATTTGTTTATTGGCTCTAGCACTGGCATCAGCTGAGCATGTTTCGATATTGATTATATGTGGTGCACTAGAGAGCTGGTTAGCTCTGGTTGATATTGCTATATATATGGCTTCATAAAGATAGTTGCAACAAAATGATTCACCAAAAGTTACTACAAACGTATATAATTTGTATCATAAATATTTTGTGTCCACCAAAAATTGTAAAATAGGAAAATATGTGATCACTATGGATGATTGTATCAATTAGTACATTCTTCAAATAAAAAAGCTGCACATAAATGCCTTTGAGCCAGTTGTAGAGAAATGTTATATTTGCATTTTATGTGGCACTTTAAAATGGTGCTCATAAAACTTAACCTCCTATACACCCATGATTTTCTACCACCCGTTGTATCTGGCCACATGAGCTCCTGAGTCTATTAACTTTCTTGTCAGTACATCAACTTTGTATTTGTATTGGAAAGAAACCTATGCTATATCTTCAAAACACATAGTATAGGTTTAATGGTATCCATCTATAAATTTTATTTCACTGCTTATGTTTTTCAGGTTTGCGAAGAGGCTGGATTCCAGCCAGCTTGCTGCAGGCATTAGGCAGGTAAACATTGCAGCACACAAGTTACTGTAGTAACTACACATTTCTCATAACTAACTTTGTCTGTCTCATCGCAGAGGCGCATTCCTTGTTAAAAGTTTTAATTATCAGTGGTTGCTTGTCACAGAAGACCACTTCTCGTCAGTTTGATGGCCGATATAGTGCATCACCCTATGCAGATATACACAGAGAGAAGTCATCGTGTCGTAGAGAGAGAAAATGTGGCAAAGCAAACTGCTTGAACTTTTACAATATTGTATTTTCTTTTTTTATATGGATGTTTATAGTTTTTTATTTGAAGCCATTACTCTGTAATGTCTGAAAAAGATTTTAAATGTCCCACTTTGGAACGAGATAATAATAAAAATAGTGGTTATTTATGTATTTATAAGTGGTTATTTATTGTATATGAATATTAATAAACTTGAAATATTGCATTGAATTAAATAATGCTTTATACTATATGTTAAAATAGTAGTGTGGGGATAAGTTACACAGATCAATTCATAACTATATCTTACTCATGAAGCAACTCCAACGGACTGCGGTCAAACATGTTTGCGATCAGAATAGCTATTTTTTAAAGTTAACACCAGTTGCTTATTGCCTTGACAACACAGCGATGAGCTGGTGATCGAGAAGAAGCCAGGCAGATTTCCAGTATAACCTACCAGATCTAGCATGTAGCAGTCAGGGATTCCAGTACAGCTGCATTGCTAAACCACTGCCAGCCCTTCAAAGGGCTTTAAGGATTCAGAGGCCACTTCATCAGGTGGACAAGGGGAAGCCCATCTCTTACAGTTACACAGCATTAAGGAAAAAAATGTGCCTGACGGCCTTTCCCTTTTTTTAACTGATGAAGGAAGACAAAAAAAACAACCCTATGAGGAATGGGA